>PVKB01000485.1:554393-727557 GCA_004027205.1 Ctenodactylus gundi | reverse complement strand
CTCCAGCCCCCTACAGGATCACCTGAACCCCCAACTCCAGCCCCCTACAGGATCACCTGAACCCCCAACTCCAGCCCCCTACAGGATCACCTGAACCCCCAACTCCAGCCCCCTACAGGATCACCTGAACCCCCAACTCCAGCCCCCTACAGGATCACCTGGATCCCCAACTCCAGCGCCCTCCCCAACTCACCTAGACCCCCAACTCCAGCGTCCTCCCCAACTCACCTCGACCCCCGACTCCAGCGCCCTCCCCAGCTCACCGGGACCCCGACCCCCTTCCAAGCGAGGCTCCCGCCCCACCCCCACCCCAGCCCTGACTCCGGTCCCAGCCCGATCTCCGGCAAAGCACGACCCGGCACCGCCGCCCTCCGTCCCTGGACCCGTGCAGAGCTCCTCTCACCTGTTCCGGGGCCGCGTCCGCCTCAGCCGCGCCGCGCAGCCGAACAGGTCGCCCTGGCCCGCGAGCTCTCGCTGCCCCCAAGGGGCGGGGCCTGCGCCCGGGGGCCGGGCCCGGCGTCCCGGCGCTCCCAACCGCAAGCCGGAACTGAGGAGGCCGGAGCTGAAGGCGGGGCGCAGAGGAGACAGCGGGGTAGGCTGCGCGCAGGCGAGAGAGGCGGGGCTCCGGTGTGGGAGGGGCCGGAGGGTGGAGCTTTGAGTGGCACCACTGCTGGCCAACCGCAAATAGAGTATGCAAAAAGGGCGGGTTTATACTAATAAGCGAATGGGCCCGGTGTTACGGACTTTGGAGGCCGGCAAGGGGTGGTGGCTTTCCACAGGTGACTGACGGCAATGAGGCGTGAGGCAGCTCGTGAGTTCGAGTTCTGGCTGCAGGACATTTATTCGAACCCCGAATCCTAGCTGTGAAGGTCCATTGGCGGAGGTAAGAAGCTCAGGAAATATAACAGCGATGCCACTTCTTGCCAAAGGCTTAGAGGTGAAATGGGTGGGTGTGGGTGGGTGTGGGTGGGGTACCGGGGTCAAGTCCAGGCCCTTCACACTAAGCTACACCCCAGGTCCATTTTTATTTTTGACTTTGAGACAGGGTCTTGCTAAGTCACTAAATTAGCCAGGCTGGGCTTGAACTTGTGATCCTCCTGCCTCAGCCTTCTGAGTGACTGGACGACAGGCGTGCACCACCTTGGGAGACTTCCTCATGTCCGAAAATGGAGCCTATATATTCTGTAGCTTCGGGAACTCTATCCAGAGCTGGAATTATAAGATCCCCAGCTGCTGGGATCCCAGCTGGGCTCCCCAGGGCTCCGGTCATCCCAGCGGGAACCTCTCTGTTCATTTCATGGGCTCCAGTAGCCCCCACTGCAGGGAGCTGAGAAAACCAGGAACCTGGGTATGGGTCTGTCCTTCCCTGCCTGTCCCCTGACAGGCCGTCTCAACCCACCTCCCCCTAGAGGACTGACTATCTAACCAGGAGTGGCAAACTGGTGCACTTCCAGGCGCAATGTAACAGAAAGACCCAGCAAACTTTTAAAATTTGACCAGGCATGGTGGCTGGAGCCTTGTCTTCTTGGTACTCAGGGAGGCTGAAGCAGGAGGATAGCAAGATCAACGACAGCCTGGGCGACTTAGAGACTTAAGACTCTGTCTCAGAATTACAGATGGGCTGGGGATGCACTCCACACTGCACAGCCCTGGGTTACTCCCCAGCACCGAAAGAAAGAGGAAAAAGGCGATTCACAAAAAAGAAATCTAGATTTTGAAAAATCAGAAGGCTGAGCTGGAGGAATAGCTCAGCAGTTAAAACTGGGCAAGTGCTAAGCACCAGAGTTCGATTACCCAACACCACATAAGCTGAGCGTGGTGGTGCATGCTTGTAATCCTAACACTCGGGAGGAGGAGCAGGATTGCCGTGAGTCCAAGGCTAGCCTGGGCTCCATACTGAGTTTCGGACCAGCCTGGACTACAGAGTAAAAAGAAAAAAATAAAATCAGAAGGTTTGGAGAATCCTGAGCTCTTGGGTTCCATGTATGCCCACACTTCAATTTGGTGGTCCAGGAGTTGACCCTGAAGACAGACCAGGACTTGGGGGAGAATGGGTCAAATCAGCCCCAGTGGTTCAGGCCCATCATCCCCAGCTTCCTGGGAAGCTGAGGCAGAAACATCACAAGTTCAAGACCAAGCTGGGCAACGTAGCAATTCTCTGTCTCACAATCACAACTGAAGGCCAGAGAATGGCACAGTGGTTAAAGCGCTTGCTTTGCAATCACAAGGCCCTGAATTCACTTCCCCAGCACCACATAAAGCTGGGCAAGGTGGTACATGCCTGTAATCCCAGCACTCAGGAGGCTTAAGCACACAGATTTGAGTCCAAGGCAAGCCTGGGCTACACCAGTGAGTCCAAGACTAGCCTGGGCTACAGAGAGACACCTGTCTTAAAAAAAAGAAAACTGAAAAAAAAGAGGTCTGGGGATGGAGCTCAGTGAGAAGGTCCTGGATTGGATCTTCAATCCCACAAACAACAGTCATTTTTAATGATAATTTTTTTTGAAATTGAAAAATGGAAGTGGCATCTATTGATAGTGTGCAGCAGGATGTTGTGAAATCTGGATACTGTTTGAAATAGCTAAGTCTGTTATTAAAATTCAAAGATTCAGATCCAAATTTTAGGGGTTTTTTTTTCCTTATTTTAAAAAAATTCTCAAATTCAAGTGCTACCTAGAGACAAAAGCTGGACTTGCTGATGTAGGCCTGTTTCCCCAGCACATTAGGAAGCTGAGGCAGGAGGTTCCAACATCTGAGCCCAGACTGGACAATTTAGTGTGGCATTGTCTCAAAAAAACAAAGAAGATGGACTGGTGACGCAGCTCAGCGAGAAGGCCCAGTGCCAGTGACAGACAGATGAACAGTGGGGAAGAAGGGGAAGTCAGGAGGGGAGGGGAGGAATATTATATTAACATATTCAAAAAATTCAAAATTAGTGCAGACATAATCCACGATGAACAAACCAGCTTTTTTTTTTCAGGATTGAGGCTTGAGCCCTGGGTGTTCATATTGATCTCTATTCCCAGCCCATTCTTATTTTTGAGACAAGGTCTCACTAAGTCACTAAGTTGCCCCAGGCTAGGCTCAAACTTGAAATCCTCCTGCCTCAGCTTCCCAGAGTGCTGGGATGACAGGCCCGTGCCACAGAACCTACTTCAGCCCCATTTCAAAGAAAGTGTAGGCCTCAGTAATTTTTCTTACTCCCTCCCTGCCACACACCCCACCCTGGCAGGTGGGTCCTGTCTTTATTGATAATATTGGTATTAGCGTCAATGTCTCCTCCCTGTATTACCTGTGGCCTTAGGGTAGCAGCTGCTCCGACGACAGGTGTGTCCAGCAGACTCCCCTCACTTCTGGCTTCCTGGCAGCCTTCTAGGGATCTTGTTCTGCCTCTAAATTTACAAACTTTGTCTGGAGTCGACATTTAGCCGCATGCATCCTGTGCATGCCCAGCTGGCCAAGTACCTACTAGCATGGCATTGGAACCACAGAAGAAGCCAGCGTGGTGGCACATGTCTGTTACGCCAACACTCTGAGGGGCTGAGTCAGGAGGATCATAAGTCTGAGCCCAGCCTGAGCAATTTAGTGACTTAGTGATACTCTATCTCAAACTAGGGCTGGAGGAATAGCACAATGGTTAGAGTGCTTGCCTAGCAAGCACAAGGTCCTGAGTTGGATTCCCCAGCACCACCTAAGCTGGGCATGATGGCAGGAGGAATGCCAAGAGTTCAAGGCCAGCCTGGGCTTCACAGTGAGTTCAGGACCAACCTGGACTACAAAGTGAGACCCTGTCTCAATAAAAGGGGGCTAGGAGGATCTAGGACGATGGGATGGGGCGCACCCCAGTCGGCGCACTAGCCTGGCATGCACTAGATCCCCTTGGCTAGATTCCCCAGCACCACATAAAAATTAGCTGGGCATGGTAGCGTTCACCTGTAATTCCAATACTCAGGAAGCTGAGGCAGGATTGCTGTGAGTTCAAATCCAGTCTGGGATACTGAGTTCAGGACTAGCCTGGACTACAGAGCAAGACACTGTCTCAGTTAAAAAAAAAAAAAAAAAAGCTTGGGGGTGTCACTCATTGTGAAACTACTGGGTTCAACTCCCAGTACCGCCAAAGAATAAAAAAAAATTTTTTTTTAAATTGGGGAAATGCAAATCAAAACTACATTGAGATTCCATCCCACCCAGTCAGAATGGTTATCCTCAACGGAAAAAAAAAAAAAAAAAATCCAGCCTGTCGTGCAGACCTGGCAGCCCAGCACTTTGGTAGGCTGAAACAGGACAATTTCAAGTTCAGCACAGACTGGGCATTTAGCAATTTAGAGACTTTGTCTTAAATAAGCCATACAAAGAGGTTGGGGCTGTAGATGAGAGTGAAGGCTCCTTAAATCCCCAGTACAGCCAAAGAAAAAAGAAAAAAAGAGTAAAAAAAGATAAATGTTCACATGGTTGGAAGGAAGGGAGGGGCATTAGGGTGGAAATGCAAATTAGCAGAACCGCTATGGAAATCAGCACCAAACTTTCTCAAGGAGCTAAAAATAGAGCGACTATTTGTTCCAGCCAAAGCCCTCCTTGGTGTGCGCCCAGAAGATGGGAAGCCACATTCCAAGCAGGGGTGCGCCCCGGGCACCCAGGACTCCCAGAGGCTGAGGCAGGAGGACGGCGGTGTTTGAGCCCAGCCTGGACAGGTGAGACCTTGTCTCAATATCAGAAGTAACAAAGAGCTGGGGGTGTGGCACAGGTGAAGTCCTGGGGTCTGTCTTCAAGACCACGCATGCACAGGAGCAAAAGAAAGCCTGCCATTTGTAGGCAGATGTGCGGATCTGTAGACTGTCATGCTGAGGGACCTAAGCCTGATTCTGGAAGACCAGTGTCGCATGTTCTCCCTAATATGTGAAATCCACAGCAAGCAGCAGCTAGGCGGGGAGCCGTGGTTGCACCAGAAGGAGGCAGGGAAGGGCGTAAGGTGCATCACCGGAACAAGCACACTATGTACAAAACTTGTGAAGGGGGCGGGGCCAGAGCAGAGCAGATTGTGGACGTGATCGAATCCCCCGGAAACCCACTAGTCTATACAGGCAATTAAAAAATGAGTGGAGGAATGGCCCAGCGGCTACAGTCTTTGCCTAGCAAGCACAAAGCCCTGAGTTTGATTCCCCAGCACCACATAAAGTCAAGTATGGTGGCGCATGCCTGTAATCCCAGCACTCAGGAGGCTGAAGCAGGAGGATTGCTGTGAGTCCAAGGCCAGCCTGGGCTCCATAGTGAGTTCAGGACCAACCTAGGCTGCAGAGGGAGACACTGCCTCAAAAAGAAAAGAAAGAGAGAGAGAGAGAGAAAGAGAGAGAGAGAGAGAGAGAGAGAGAAAGAAAGGAAAAAGAAAAAACAAAGAAAAAATTGGGGGGGGAGGAGACTGTGCCCTGGGCCTTCACACAGAGCTACACCCCCAACCCGTGTTTTGTTTTTGATTTTGAGACAGGGTCTCACCAAGTGGCTGAGCGCCCAGGCTGGGCTCACACTTGGGGACCCTCCCACCGCAGCCCCTCCATGCACTCGGATGACAGGCTTCTGTCACCTGGGCCTGGCTCATCTTTATTTGCAACTTTAATATTTTTATTCGGAAGCTGAGCTGGGGCAAGTAGGAAACCAGCCTGTCGCAGCAGAAAAATAGCGAGACCCCAGTTCTTGGGGGGAAAAGCAGGGACGGGGGGACGGCACAGAGACTAGAGCACTTGCCTTATAAGCCCAAGGCCCTGAGTTTGGTTCCCCAGCACCGCACAAAGCTGGGTGCGGTGGCACATGTTTGTAGTCTCAAAAAAAGTAATATTTTCTGTGATAGGTTTATTATTATTATTATTATTTATTTTATTTTTTGAGACAGGGTCTCACTCTGAAGCCTAAGCTGTTCCTGAACTCACTGTGGAGCCCAGGCTGGCCTTAGACTCACAGCAATCCTCCTGTCTCAGCCTCCTGAGTTCTGGGATTACAGGTGTGCACCACCATGCCCAGGTTATACGGTGTTGGGAAATTGAACTCTGGTACTTAGTGCTTGACTAAGCCCTTGCTAAGCAAGTGCCTTAACCGCTGAGCCATTCCTCCAGCCCTGTGACAGGTTTTTAGAGGGCTATTGTAGACTGAATCTGGGGCCTTCTCACTGAGCTGCTCCCTCAGCTCCTTTTTAAAAAAATTATGATGTTGAGACAAGGTCTTGATAAATCACCCAGTCGGTGGTTGAGCTTGTGACCCTCCTGCCTCAGCCTCCCAGAGCGCTGAGATCACAAAACTGCACTGAGCTGTATGTAGTTTAAATCTGAAATGTCCCTCAAAAGACTTGTAGGGCCTTGTGAGAAGAGGGCCACTGGGGGTGCGCCTGGGTGGGGGGCATCCTTCCTCCCAATCTCCTGCTTCCTGGTGTGAGCAGCTTCCCCCACCCCTCCCGCCAAGCCCGCATCACCCTGATTAGCCACTGAAACCGTGAGCCACATGATACGTCCTGTCCTTTAAGTTTCAGGTGTCCAGTCTTTAGTCCTCACGATGGGACGGTGGCTAACACGGCACTCCACGCCGCCCTACTGATCCACCAAGAGCCCTTTTTTTTTCTTCTCAGACAGGGTCTCAAGGAGTCAACCAGACTGGGCTGGAACTTGAGATCCTCCTGCCTCAGCCTCCCTTTCTGCTGGGATCTGCACCACTGCTCCCAGTTCCCATCACTTTCTCAGAACTTCCTCCTCACTCCTCCTCTCTTCTCCCCCGCTTCCCTTCCCGCCATCCCCAACCCCCTCACTTTACCCCACCCCAAGAAGGGACGCCAAGCTGCGGGGGGACATGGATCCACTTTATTGCAGAAGGATGGTGTCTACAGCAACTGCTACACAGGCCCCACAGCGGGGATGGGGCTCCCACATGCGGGGGCAGGCGGAGGGCAGGTGACAGCAAGCGTGGCCACGCAGGGTCCCCAGCACCAGGGATGCCAGCGGGATGGGCCAGCAGCCAGGGAGGCCCAGCCCCTCCCCCTCTGTCCCCGTGGTTGGGCTCCAGGGAGATTGTGCTATCAGGGTGTGTGTCCCTGAGAAAGGACTGGGACCCCTGTCCAGAGAGGAGCTGATCTTGGGTCCAGGAGAGGGGACGTCACGGACCCCTGGGGCCCTGGATCAGGAAAGGCCAGAGGCTCAGCTGTTCTCAGACCTGGCGCTGCCAGATCTCGGAGGCCTGTCTGGGTTTTGGGCAGTTTGTGCACATACACGCACACACGCACACACGCGCTCACACCTCTCTGCCTACACCCTGGAAGCATTCACGGAATGAGCAATCTCATGAGCACAGACTAAAACAACCGCGCTGATACCTCGTCAGACGTGGAAAGGCTCTTTTACCCACATGCCACGAGACCACAGAGCCACATGCATGCGACCTCTCACATACACACACACATGCACACGGCCTCTGCATTCAAGCCACACCTGGTGGCACAGGCCTGTCACCCTAGCACTGCAGGAGGCTGAGGCAGGAGGATCACAAGATCGATCGCAACCTGGGTAATACATATAGCGACTTAGCGTGATTCTGTCTTTAAATAAATAAGCAAAAAAGTAAATAACAAAAGAAGGCCAGCCAAGGGGTGCAGGCCTGTCATCCTAGCATTGGAAGGCTGAGGCAGGAGGATCCCAAGTTCCAGCCCAGCCTGGGCAACTTAGCAAGATTCTGTCTCAAAATAAAACATTGATGGGCTGGATGCGGAGCTCAGCAATTAAGGCTCTTGCCTAGCAAGCACAAGGCCCTTGGTTCAATTCCCCAGCATCACATAAACTGGGTGTGGTGGTACACACCTGTAACCCCAGCACTTGGGAGGCTGAGGCAGGATTGCCATGTATTCAAGGCCAGCCTGGGCTCCATAGTGAGTTGGGTCTGGACTATAGAGCAAGACCTTGTCTCAATACATAAATAAATAAATAAATAAATACAAACAAAAAAAGGCTGGGAATGTGGCTCAGTGTAAAAACCCTGGATTCAAGCCCCAGTACCACAAATAAATGAATGAATGAACAAATAAATAAATATATAAAAAAGGGCTGAGGATGTAGCCCAATGCAAAGGCCCTGGGGTTTGATCCCTAGTACCCCAAATAAATTAAGAAATACATAAAATTAAATAAAAAGGCTGAGGATGCAGCTCAGTGCAAAAGCCTTGTGTTTTAATCCCTAGTACCAAAAAAAGTAAAAAAATTTTAAAAAGCCAGTGCATTATTTACCTTCACAGACCGTGTCGCTGACAGACCTAGCGGCCAGATTCTCATCGGCTCCCCTAACGGCCCACAGTGGGGTGACCTGAGGGACTCCTCCCTGACAGCCCCAGCGCCTGAGGCCTGACACCGGAAGCAGATTCTCATGACACCGGAAGCAGATTCTCGCATGAGGCAGTTGCACATGTCCTCGTTCCCAGCCCTTCTTATTTTAAATGTTGAGGCAGGGTCTCATTAAGTCGCTCAATTGCTCTCACTAGGCCCCAATTCGGGACCCTCCTGCCTCAGCCTCTCAGAGCCCTGGGATGACAGGTGGGTTCCATGACCCCTGGCTCCGGCACTGTGACCTCGTGAGAACCCAAGGTGACACTGGCCGTGCCCACCACAAGAGCAGCAGGCCCGGAACGTGCGCTGCTTCGGCCTCCGGGGTGGGCTTCTTTCTTAGGCAGCGCCGGCTGACCAAGACCGTTGTGAGCCATGCGCTTTTCACGCCGTGACTGCCTGGGGCAGACACAGAGCCCCACACAGCGCTGGAAATGCAAACAGGCTCTCCAGTGGCTCACGTCTCCCACTCCACAAACACAACTGCATGGTGCAAAGACTCGCACAGAGGTGACCGAGCCTTGTCACAGTTGCCCTGCCTGCTGCACTGGCCATCGCGGGGAGGCACACACGCCAGGGCACCGGCGTGCCACTCCTGTCACCATCGCATCGTGCAGACACCAACAAAGACGCCCCACCTTCTCATGGCTGCAGACACACCTCAACTGTCACACATTTCCCGGGGCCCCATGTCTGGTGAGCTTGGCAGGAGAAAGTGGGTCTCATCAGGGGGCCCTTGTGGCTCCTGCTGGTGGTGGGTCCCATCGCCTGGCCCTGGACAGGACTTAGGTGGTGTTTCCCTGGCCAGGTCTCAGTCCCGCTCCCCCCCCCCCAACCAGGAGGCTAGAGATCCTCCTGCCTCAGCCTCCCAGAGTGGATCCCCAACCGGGAGACTGATGATGAAACGCTGCTGCACCAATGTCTCTGTCCCAGCAGAAGGACCGCTGGTTTCCAAGTGGGCAGTGTCCAGGAAGTCCCTCCACACTCCAGGTGGGCACCAGGGTTCATGCTGGCTAGACAGTTCCCAGGCTTGTGCTGTGAGTGTCCACTGGTCCCAGAAGTGGGGCTTGGAGTTGATGGGGGCCACAGAGGCCCCGTGTTTATTGCCTGGTGATCTGAGGCCCAAACCGTGGGCCTTTCCACCCCGGTATACGGAAAGAACCCAGACAGGGGCTACGGGGACCCCAGGAGGGACACAGGACAGAGGTCATAGGGGCAAGGCGTGGGGGGACACGTACGTCTAACACCAGACAGGAGCAGAAAGAAGAAAATTATCTGAGCCAGGCCCAGTGGCGCAGGCCTGTCACGCCAGCACCCTGGGAGAGTGAGGCAGGAGAATTTGCTAGTTTGAGCCCAGCCTGGGTGACTTAGTGAGACCCTGTGTCAAAACAAAAAATATAAAGGTGGGGTGGGGACGCAGCTCCGTGAGAAAGCCCCGGGCTCCATCCCAACACCACCACCAAAAAAAAAAAAAAAAAAAAGTGAGATTCTTGTGCATGTCAACCTCCTCACCAGGAAGGTCACAGTGGTCGAATGTGGGGGGGCAGTGGTGCAGATCTGCCCCGGGGACGCCGGAGGGAAAGGAGGCAAGGATCGGGGTCCTCTGGCCATGGCGCTGGGACGGCGCCTCCTGGTCCGATCCCCTTGAGACTACGTGGGTTCCCATCCCTTCTCTCGGCTGGGGTGGGGGGGGTAGTTCAGACAAGACAGGGGAGCAGAGAGGGGGCGGGAAGGGAGAAGACCCGAGGTGACACATGGGCACTGGGTCGCAGCCTGGGGTCTCCCCAGCCAGGATGGAGGGGGAGGGAGGAGGAGACAGATGGGAGAGTCGGCGAGGAGGGAGTCGGCGGAGCTGGGGCAGCCAGCGATCACATGAGGCTGCACTTGCCCTTCACGCGGCCCTCCCGCTTCTGCTTGCCCGAGCGCTTGCCGTCCACGCTGAGGCTGACACTGCGGCGCGTCTCGAGCGTGAGCAGCTCCTGGAAGAGCTCCTGCACGTTGTAGTTCATCTTGGCCGAGGTCTCCATGAAGGCGCACTTCCACTGCTGGGCCACGGCCTGCGCCTCGCGCGTGTCCACCTCGCGCTGCGTCTCGTCGCACTTGTTGCCCACCAGCATGACGGGGATGTCCTCCACGCTGCCCTTTATCTGCACGATGAGTTGGTAGATAGGCCCCAGCTCGTCCAGCGACTGCTTGCTGGTGACCGAGAAGACCAGGATGAAGGCGTGGCCCTTGGAGATGGACAGGCGCTGCATGGCTGGGAACTGATGGCTGCCCGTGGTGTCCGTGATCTGTAGCGTGCACACGCTCTTGTCGCAGCTGATCACCTGCCGGTAGGTGTCCTCAATGGTGGGGATGTAGGTGTCGCGGAACGTGCCCTTCACGAAGCGCAGCACCAGCGAGCTCTTGCCCACGCCACCCGCGCCGAACACCACCACGCGGTAGTCGTTGCTCTGTTCCGGCATCTTCCCCGCGTGCGCAGGAGCCGGCGGAGCGCCGGCCGCTGGAACCCCGCGCAAGCCTGCGCAGAGAGCACAGTCAGGCGCCACGGCTCCTGCGCATGAGGGACCATGGGCGCCCGGCTCCCCGCCAGTCCCCGAATTCCTTCCCGGGGACTGGGAGCAGAATCAGTCACCCCCAGCTCCACCCCTGCCGGCGCTCAAGACCTGGGTCAGTTCCCTGGCCCGTCTGAGCCTGTGTCCCCCTGCAGCTCCCTGCTCCTTATCCAGCCGACACCACCCTCAATCTCGCCAGTCACAAGGCAGGGTGGCTTAATGCCAGCCAGATGTGGTGGCAAAGATGCCTGCTCTGCCAGCTCCCTGGGAGGCTGAGGCAGGAGGATCACAAATTCAAGCCAAGGCTCAGCAACTTAGCGATTTCAGGAGAGCCTGCCTCAAAATAAAAATAAAAGTGCAGGGCCTGGTGGCTGAGACCTGTCACCCCAGTGATCCGGGAGGCTGAGGTGGGAGGATCCCAGGTTTGAATCCGGACTGGGCAATTGTGCAACTTAGTGAGACACTGTCTCAAAACAAACATAAAAAGGGCTGGGGTGTAGCTCAGTCTGAAGGCCTTGGGCTCAGTCCCCAGTACCAAAAAAAGAAAAGAAAAAAAAAGCCTTCAGGGCTTTAGCCCCAGAAGTGCCAAATCGGTTGGCTCAGGGCGTGACCAACTTGCATTTTATTTATCTTTTTTTTTTTTTTGAGGTGCTGAGGTCGGAGCCCTGAGATCATGTTCGGTGCCTCTCCCCCACCCCAGAAACTCCCGTTCCGCAGCTGCCCTCTGCTCCCCAGCAGTGTGATCCTCCTGCTCAGCCCAAGAGCCAGTCAGCAGATCACCATGCAAGCCTGTCACCCCAGTGCTCTGGGAGGCTGAGGCAGGAGGATCACAAGTGCAAGCCCAGCCTGGGCAACTTAGCAACGTAGGGGCCCCTTGCCCCCAGAAACAATGTTCTAAAGCTTCTGCCTTTGCAGCCAGTTCCGGGATCCTTCAGGAGGAGACCCAGTGGGGAGAAGTTTGGCCTCCACCTGCCACACGTCCTGGACAAAGTGCCTCCTGTGGCATGTGGGGAGGGCCACTCAAGAGTCATCTCAGAATCACATGACATCTAGGGCTGGGACCTGAGACAAACAGATTCACATTCCGGGCCTTGGTTTCCCATCTGTGAGCTGTTAGCATTATCATGTCTCGGGACACTGGGACCAATCATGTGACCATGGGGACAAAGCCCCTAGGCCAACCCTAGCACAGAGGAGCCCCCATAAAGATGGACATTCTCAACCATGTATGGTGATATACGCCTGTCATTCCAGCACCCTAGGAGGCTGAGTCAGGAGGATCTCTAGTCTAAGGTCAGCCTGGGCAATTTAGCAACTTGGAGAGACCCTGTCCCGAAATGAAGAAAATAAAAATGGGCCCATGGCGATTGTGGGCTCTGGGAGAAGCTAGGGACTATTGGACAATAAGGTTTTGTGTCTTGGGAGGACATCAGGGACCTGGGGACCTGGACTGGCTGATGGGGACGGGTTTGTACTGTCAGATTTCTGAGGCTTTTTGTTCATTATTCGTTTGTTTTCTGAGTCAAGGCCTCACTCTGTAGCCCAGGCTGCCCTTGAACCAAGGCAATCCTCCTGCCTCAGCCTCCTGAGTGCTAGGATTATAGGCATATACTACCCCTCCAGTTTGTGTGTTGTTGGAATCAAACACAGGGCTTTCTACCTGCTAGGCAAGTGCCCTAACCACTGAGCTATGCCCCCAGAGCCCCTGACCAAGTTCTGCCTTGCTGTGGGTGCCCAGAGCTACAGCCCCCAGGGTATGTCCTGGGGCTGGGGGCTTGCACTCAGTGTCCCCTCCAGAGCCAGGCCCAGTGTCGCAGGTCGGTCACCCCAGCACTCTGGGGGGTCTGAGGCAGGAGGACTGAAAGTTGGAGCCAAGCCTAGACAACTTAGTGACTTAGCGAGACCCTGTCTCAAAATCAAAACAACAAAAACAGGCTGGGCACACAGCTCGGTGAGGGCCCTGGGTTCCATCTCCAGTGCCACCAAGCAGCAGTACCAACACCACCCCTCAGGTCCCTGTCTGGGGACAGCGCGGGGCCCTCTAAATAAGTCCCCACTTCTTCTGTGAGGAGGTGGTCATGGACTCGGAGGCTGGCTCAAGGTCACAGAGCAAACCAGTGGCACAGCCCAGCAGATGCCATAGTCACCCCTGCTTGGCGGCCCAGCCCTGGGGTCCTTGACTGTCTTCAGACTCCCAGCTGGGGGCGCCCAGGCCAGGACCTTGCTCTGGCCCTGGGTTGGTGACCAGGGCGGATGGGCTGAATTCTGGGACCCAGAAAGCCGCCTGGGGTCTAAGAGAGGGGAGGGAGCCCCAGCCCACGGGGACCAGGGTAGTGCGCTGGTGCTGAGCCAGTGGAGGGAGGTGGCCCAGCTGGGGGCTGCAGGGGTGTGACAGGAGGGCTGGCTGGGGGGACTGGAGCCAGGGGTCGCCAAGGGGGACACTGTAGGCTCTCCAGAACAAAAGAGGGCTCCAGAGCAGGGAGGGGCGTCCCGATGCGGGGGGCTGCGCAGGGCAGAGGGTCCCCGGGCCATGTGCAAGGGACAGGACGGCGCAGGGCCCGGCTGGTGGCTGCTACTGGGGACCGGGAGGGAGGGGGCCCGCTGGGCTGAGGGAACCCGGGGATGGCACGAAGAGAGGGCGCTGTCCCCGAGGTCCACCGGCCTGAGGTGATGGAGGACGGGCCCTGCACGGTGGCGAGGGGCTTGGGGACGGAGCCAGGGACAAAGAAGGGGCGCGCGGGGGGAGGAGCGAGAGGAAGGTGGGGCCCTGGGGACCCCTGCCCGCCCCGCCCCGCCGCCGCCTACCTGGGTCGCTCCGGTGTCCTCTCCGCGCCGCCTCCCGCCGCCCCGGCCGCCGCCGCCTCCGTCGCAGTCGCGCTGCGCTGTCCCCGCCCGCCCGCCCGCCGGCCGCGCTCCGCCCAGCGCGCCCCGCCCCGCCGCCGCGCCGGACCCGCGCCCGCGACCCAAGGTCACGGGAGGCGGGGGCAGCCAAGGTCGCAGCCTGCCCCGGGCGTCCGCTCCCCGTGGGAGATCGCCAGCCGCGGGGGGACCCCGGCCCTCCACGTTGCCGCCGCGGGGACCCTGGGAGGGGGAGGGGCGCGCGCGTCCGGGCCCAGGGCTGTGGGGGGCCGGGCACCCGGAGAAGGCGCCGCGAGGGTCGTAGGGAGGGCGCCTGAGGCTAGCGTGGGTCCGCGGGGACCCCTGCGCCCCGGCTCCCCGGCATTTGCCCCAGCCAGGGAAGCACGGGGGGGTAGACCGATCAGGACAGGCCCAGGGGCGTGGGCAACTTGGGGATCCCCAGCTGACAGGTGGCCCGCGCGGCCGGGCCGTTGATGGGTTTGGGGGTCCCGGGCGGGTCGGGGCCGGGCCGCTGGGCCGGGCAGACCGGCAGTGTGCCCGAGACCCTGCCCCGTGGGAAGTGCCAGCAAGATTAAGCCCCTCAGCCAGTTCCTCAAAAACGCTTTTTTTGGGGGGAGGGGGTTCCTGGGATCCACTTGCCCCGCGACAGGACCACACTCAGCAGCCTAGGCTGGGCTGGAACGGGGATCCTTCTGCCTCAGCCTCCCAGAGCGCTAGGACAGACCTGCGCCACCATGCCAGGCTCTGAGCTCCTCGGGACCCGGGACCGCCGCCGGAGGGTGGGCCCGGGACCGCCGCCGGAGGGTGGGCCCGGGACCGGCCTGGGCCGCCGCTGGGAAGCTCGGGTGAGCGGAGTGGCGCAGAGCCCAGGTCCCCCGGCTCGCAGCCCTGCCCGCTGCCCCCTAAGCCCACATGCTGTCGCGGTCCCCTCCCGCTTCACCCCGCGTCCGCTCTGACCCCCGAATGCGGTGTCCCCGCGGCAGCCTCCCCAGCCCAACTCTCCTCCCCGCACCAGCCTCGCTCCGCCAGCCTCGGTTTCTCTGCCTGCCGAGGAGGGGCACCAGCCCTGGGCACTGCGATTGCCGGGCACAGAGACGCTGAGGACGCAGCCCAGCACCTGTCTCTAGCCCCAGCGGCAGCCTGGCCGCTGCCTACCGCGCCGCCTGGGCGCCCGCCAGGCCTGGTGCGCTGACTCACGCGGATAGCAGCCCTTCCCACCGCCATGGCTATATATATCTCTGGGCTGGGCTGGACTCCAGCCTGAATCTCCCCACGAAGGAGGAGACCCCCCCCCACCAGGCAGCAGTGCCCACCTCTGCTGGCTCCAGCCTGCAGAGCACCTGGGACGCAGCACCACTGTGCCCGGGACAGGCAGTGCCCAGCCACTGTCACTGTCCTTACCTGGAAACAGGCTCAGAGACAGACAGCAACTCCCTCAAGCTGGCCCAGGGAGGACAAGGCCCCAGCATGGACACTAGAACTTGCCCTTAGGCTCCCAAGCCCCTTCCGGCTGCTGGGCCCTGGCGCTGACTGAAAGCCCCAGGGACCAGACCTCAGGGCCATCTGTGGTGGGGGTCACAAAAGCCCCATGTTCTACAATCCAGAATCTTTTTTTTTTTTTTTTTTTTTTTGAGACAGGGTCTCACTCTGTAGTCCAGGCTGATTCTGAGCTCCTATGTAGCCCAGGCTGGCCTCAAACTCACAGCAATCCTCCTGCCCCAGCCTCCCCTCCCAAGTGCTGGGGTTATAGGTGTGCGCCACCACGTCCAGCTGATGTGGTGCTGGGGAATCGAACTTGGCTACTCAGGACTTGCTAGGCAAGCGCTTTAACCGCTGAATCCCTCTGGAATCTTTTTGTGTGTATACAAAACCAGAGATTGAGCCCAGGGCTTCCTGCTGAGCTACATCTCCAGCCTATTTATTTATTTATTTTTGAGAGAAGGCCTCACTCTGTAGGCGGATTCTGAGCTCACCATGGAGCCCAGGCTGGCCTTGAACAAATGGCAATCCTGCCTCAGCCTCCCGAGTGCTGGGATGGCGGGGTGGAGGGGGGGGCACTACCATGCCTGGCTAATTTTCATGACACACCAGGAACTGCACTCAGGGCCTCACTCATGCTAGGCAAGTGCTGCCACGGAGCTAGTCTTTTTGATTTTGAGACAAGATCTCCCTAAGTCACTGAGATGCCCAGGCTGGGCTCCAACGTGCGATCCTCCCGTCTCAGCCTCCCAGACTGTGGGTGCTGTGGAAGGCGCACACTTGACTGCAGCCCCTGTGTGATGTCCGAGGCAGCCTGAGGGTCCCTGCCAACCCAGGGCGGCTGCCAGGGTGGCCCAGGACACTGGCATGTTGACGTGTCATCACATCTTGGTGAATTTTACTCGCCTTTCCTTCCCACTCCCTCGCCCCCACACCCCCTTGCCCGATCCACAGTCCCTGTGGATCTTATTTTTGTCCATCTCTTGTACTGTGTTTTTATGATTCCTGTTCTCATGTTAGGGAAACCCTGTGATCTTTCACCTTCTGTGTCTGGTTCATTTTACCAAGCATAATGGTCTCAAGATCCATTTTACTACAAATGATTCAAGTTTCTCTCTTTACGGCAGAGTAATTCTCCATTATATAAATAGACCACATCTTCTTTCTCTATTCGACTGTTGGTGGACATACTGGCTGCCTCCAATCCTTGGGGCTTTTTACAGAGTTCAGGTAAGCTGGGCCTGGTCGCCTACCTAGCACTCTGGGAGGCTGAGGCTGGAGAATCCCAAATGTGAGACCTGTCTCAAAATCAAAAATGGGGCCGAGGATGTAGCTCAGTGGTACAGTGCTTGCGTAGGACATGCAAGGCCCTGGGTCCAAAACAAAACAGAAAGACCAAACAAAAAACAAAATCAAAAAATGGACTGGAAGATGTAGCTCAGTGCAAAGGCCCTGGGCTCGGTGCTCAGAGAGAGACAGTGTGTGTTAGTGGGCAACATAGGCTCAGAGGTTTTTCTTTTTCTTTGTTTAGCCCAGGCTGGCTTCAAACACGTGGTAGTCCTCCTGCCTCCGTCTCCTGAGTGCTGGGATTATAGGCACATACCACCATTCAAGGCTAACTTTTTTGTGGTGCTGGGGGATTGAACCCAGGGCCTCGCGCACACTAGGCAAGCATTCTAATCACTGACCTACACCCCAGCCCATGGGCTTGGTGCTCATACTACAGAAAACAAAAGCAAAAGCAAAAAAAAATTCTAGGCTACCTTGGTCAACAGGAAGAAATGCTAAGATCTGTGGGAAGGCCCCAGGGCCTTTGTACAGACAGGTTTTCTGGGCTTGGACGGCCCTTCTTCTGGCTTAGAACGTGTTCCTCCAGGGCCTCTCGCATGTCCTCAGACCCCTCTTCCCAGCCACAGGGTGACTCCTTTCCTCTGCAAGTTTCCTCTCCATGTCCCCACTCCCTCCCCAGGGCCCTCAGGCCCCCACAGTGCGCAGGGCCCTCCTGGTACCTGCTGACCTCACTGGTATGTGAGTTGCTTTACATGGTGCCATCAAAAATACAGTTAACGTTTATATTTTTAAAATTTTGTTATAGTCGGGCTGAGGGCATAGCTCAGTGGTTGGAGTACTTGCCTAGTGTGTGAGAGGCTCTGGGTTCCATCCCAACCCCACATAAAAACAAGCCGGACATGGTGGTACGTACCTGTCATCCCAGCATTTGGGAGGCTGAGGCAGGAGAATTGCTGTGTTCTAGGCCAACCTGGGCTACATAGTGAGTTCAGGACCAGCCTGGACCACAGAGTGAGATCCTGTCTCAAAAACAAAACAAAACAAAACAAAACAAAACAAAAAACCCCTAGGGTTCTGGAGGAATGGCACAGCAGTTACAGCTGTTGCCTAGAGGCCCTGAGTTCAATTCCCCAGCAACACATAAAGCAAGCCTGAAATCCCAGTATTCTGGAGGCTGGGGCAGGAGAATTGCCCAGAGTCCAAGGCCAGCCTGGGCTACAGAGTAAAACCTGGCCTCAAGATAAATAAATAAGTAAATACTATTACATTAATAGACATATGGCCACAAAATCCGCAGGGTCTCACTCTGCAGTCCAGGCTGGTCCTGAACTCATTATGAAGCTTAGGCTGGCCTCCAACTCATAGCAATCCTCCTGCCTCAGCCTCCTGAGTGCTGGGACATAGGCTTGTGACACCAAGCCTGGCTCATGTGGTGCTGGGGAATCAACCCAACCTGTGTGCGTGCTGGGTGAGCACTTCACCTGCTTAGCTTCTCTCCCAGGCCTATTTTTGTTTTTTGAGCCAGGGTCTCACCAACTCACTAAATAGGTCAGTCTGGGCTTAAACTTGGTTCGTGACAGGATTTTACTCTTAGCTCAGGCTGGTCCTGAGCTCACTATGTAACCCAAGCTGGCTTTGTAACTCACAGCAATCCTCCTGCCTCAGCCTCTTGAGCGCTGAAATTAGAGTCATGTGCTACCATGCCCAGCTTATGTGGTACTGGGGAATCGAACTCAGGGCCTTGGACTTGCTAGGCCAGTGCTCTCCCACTAAGCTGTGCCCAGCCCTGGGCACTCGGCAGCAGCTCTGGAAGTCCTCTGTCCTCAGTGTCTGGAGCTGTGCTGTCATCACAAATTGATTCAAAACACTGACCTTTCCTGGTTACTGCGACCTTGGGGAAGAGACAGAAGTCATACGTTTCACACCTGCTGTCATGACCCTGCAACCAGATGGTCCTGGCAGCAGTGTCCACACTTCTGCTCACACCTGAGACACTCCAGGAGGGTGGGGGTGGTGTGCTGCGGTCAGAGCTTTTGCCTAGCACACACAAGGCCTGGGATTCGAACCCCTCACCTGTGCCATTCCTCCAGCCCACTTTTGTTGTTGTTTTGGGTGTGGTTGTGGGTGTGTGCTGCAGGGATACAGTCCAGGACCTTTGCATTGAGCAGCACCCACAGTCTTCTTGTTTTTCAGACAGGGTCTCACTCTAAATTCAGGCTGGTCCTAAACTCATTGTGCAGCCCAGGCTGGCCTTGAACTCACAGCAATCCTCCTGCCTTAGCTTCCCGCGTGCTGGAATTACAGGCGTGCGTCACCATGCTCTGCTTACATGGAGCTACGGTATCAAAGCCAGGCCTTGTGCTCGCTGGGCAGTGCTCTAGCCACTGTGCTATTCCTCCAGCCTCCCTCCCTGCAGCCAATTTTTGATTCTGAGAAAGGGTCTCACTGTATCACTAAATTGCCCAGGCTGGGCTTACCCTTGAGAGCATCCTGCCTTGGCCTCCCAGAGTGCTCGACAGGCCTGCACCACCAGGCCCGGCTGTTACTTTTAAAAAAAAATTTAAATATTCACCATATGTTTTGGTCACCCTGTATTTTGGGGTTGGGGATGTCTCACCAGGAGCAAATCTTCCCCCTCTAGGGACTCTGGGTGATGTTGAGGACATTTGCAGTTGTGACTGAGGCGGGTGGAGAGCCGGGAGGCTGCTCAGCCCTGTGCAGTGCCCAGGGGGTCCCTGTGGGCACCCTGACAGGAGCAGACCCTGGCGCTGATCACGGGCCTGGCACCCTGGCACCCTGGGAGGCTGAGGCAGAAGTATGGCGAGTTACAACCCAGCCTAGACAGTTCAGTGACCTAGCGATACCCTGTCTCCGAGTCAAAAATGAGCTGGGACTGGGGATCCAGGTCAGTGTGAAGGTCCAGAGTTCCTCCCTGGTGCCCCCGCCACGGAAAGCCTGGGCTAGGTCAGTGGAGGTGACTGGGCCAGCAGGACCGGAGCTGGCGACAAAGCTTGTGGCCAGGGCCCAGGCAGGCAGGGCTGACAGCCTTGTCCCACCTGTGGCTGGCTTCCCCACGTAGGAGGCAGCTCCCCATGCCTCCAGGATAATCATTTCTGAGGCAGGAACGCAAACACTGCTCAGCGGGAGCACGACATGCTGTGATTATGCCCGCAGGATCTAGGCTGGCCCGCCCTGCTCCTGCCTCCTCCTGCACAGGACGAGGGCGGGCCACGTGAGTCTGTCTAGCTGCTGGTAGGTGTCACGGCCCACTCCGGGGAAGGAGGAGCAGCCTGAAGCCAGGCATCCTGGGCCTTGCAGGGTGCTGGGTGGGGTCTCCGGCCTGAGCCCTCCCCCTGCAAGCCAGCAGATCCCGTCACGGCAATCCCACGGGTCCCCAAACTTGGCTGAGGGCAGAACCAGTCTCTGCCATCACAGGGGAATCAAACGCAGGGCCTTGGGGCCTGGGGGTGTAGACCAGTGGTTAAAGTGCTTGCCCAGGTTATGCAAGGCCCTGGGTTTGATCCCTCAGAACCACATAAAGATTATCTGGGTATGATGGTACAGGCCTGTAATCCCTCCCGTCTCAGCCTCCCAGTGCTGGGATTACAGGCAACACCCCCACGCCTGGTTTATGTGGTGCTAGGGAATCGAACTCAGGTAGGCACTGCAACCGCTGTGCCATCCTCTAGCCCCAGTTCTAGTCTTATCAAAGCGGAAGCTCTAGTCTGTGGCCGTGTGACAGGCCAAGGGGCCATGGCTGCTGTGCTGCTTCGAGCCACGACCTCCACGTGGAGACACCCCAATTTCAGTCCAGTGTGAGGAAAGAGCCAGGAAGATGGGCTCAGAGACAGTGTGCCAGCTAGGCCTAGCGGTGCAAGCCTGTCATCCAGCACTGTGGGAGGCTGAAGCAGGAGGATCGTAAATTCAAGCCCATTCTTGGAAAGTTTGCAATTTAGTGAAAGCCTGTTTCAAAATCAAAAATGCAAATGTGGGGCTGGGGCCATAGCTCAGGGGTTGAGATGCTTGCCTAACAAGCTCAAAGAATGGAGCAAGCACGTAAGTCAGGTGTGGTAGTGCACGCCTGTAATCCCAGCACCTGGAAACTGAGGTAGGAGAATTTCCATGAGTCCAAGGCCAGCCTGGGCTCCATAGTTGAGTTTGGGACCAGCCTGGGCTGCAGAGGGAGACTGAAAAAGAATACATGAGCTAGGGACACAGCTCATTGGGAAGACCCTGGGCTCGATCCTCAGTGCTAGGGGAAAAAGGAGAGAGCGAGATCCTGTCACCCACTGCCGTGGATCACAACCGCCTTTTGGGCTGCAGGCCCCAGGAGGCAGGAAGCTTGCAGCTGACCTCTCCTCTGACCCAGAGGCCCAGGACAGGTGGCCTGGGGGTGCGACCTCCATGATCCTCGTTTCCTGTAAGCCTTGAGGCCTGGGTGAGTTTGGGGGCCCAGGTCCTGAGGAAGGCAGCCATATGCTGTGATCTCAGGTACTGAGGCAGTGGGCAGAGACCCCGGCAATCTGCCCAGCCCCAGGTCCCCAGAGGTGGGGGTGCAGGACTTCAGAGGCACACAGTGGGACAGCACCATGGGTAGCTGAGGTTTTCACAGTGAACATGGGGTGCCAGGAGGGGGTATGGAACGTGATCTTGGAGGGTCCTCTGGGGTTGGGGAAGGGAAGGCAGAGGCGGCACCGGGCGGCCTGCCTGTGTCCCCAGGGCTGCCACGTGGTGGGGTGGGGGGACACAGGAGGGGCAGAGCTGAGGTCCCGGAGAGAATACTGTGTGTTCCCACATGGGGCTCCTGCTGGGCTGGGGGGTGGGCAGTGGCCGCCTCCCACCCTGGCTCAGTCACTGGAATCCTAGCCCCCTCCTGGCCACACACAGACACCAGACCTCTCCCCAACGAAGGATCAGGCTTCTGTACTGTGGCCGGACATCCGGGAGTAAAGGCCACAGGGCAGGACCTTCTGGAGCCCAGGCCACAGGCGGTGTAGGACGCAGTGGAGACACCCTGCACCCCTGGGGCCACTTTTTGCACAGGACAGCAACAGGCTGCTGGGAATTGTGGGAAAGATGATAACAGAAGGTGGCCAGTAAAGAAGCCTGGGGGTGGGGGGCGGGGAGAGCAGCACAAATCTGTCATTCCTGCTACTTAGGAGGCTGAGACAGGAGACTCACAAGTTCAAGCCTAGCCTAGATGACTTAACTCTCAGGGGAAAAAAAAGCTGTGGCCCATCTTCCAGCACTCTGGAAGGCTGAGGCAAAAGGATCTCAAGCTCAAGCCTAGCCTAGACATCTTAGTGAGATACTGTCTCAAAATAAAGATAGCTGGGGAAAAGGTGCTGGGTTCACCCCTAGTGAGGGGGGAAAACAAACTAGTAGCAAAGGGCCTGTGACTCCCCACAGTCCTGCGGAGAGCCCCGTCATACACCTGGTGCTAGCAGCCGGAGTGTGAGCTGTGGCTTACATAGAGGTGTAGGCGATGCCTCAGCTCTGGTGAGGATGCTCCAGGCCACAGGTGTTCCCTGTCCTGAGTACTGTGAGCTGGGGTGTCGGGCAGCCCTGGGTCACTCTGGGAACCTGGAGACCAGGGAAGCTGGGGCGGGAGCTACCGAGCCATGTGAGGCCTGGGCTCCCTCCCGCAGGGTGCTCCCTTGACACAGGCGGTCCCCAGCGTCCCGGATGGAGTTTTGCAGTGACAGGCCACACTGAGGGGTTGCCATGGAGGGGTTGCTAAGAAGCAGACTCCAGCTCTCTGCCATTCCCACCCCCGGGACCCAAAGGCTCCGCTGTGTCACTGAGGGGTAGGGCAGATGGCATGTCCTTGAGCAGCCAGCTTCTGCAGCTCTTGGGCTGAGGGTCTCTGCCCTGGCATCTCCCGTTCTGGGGAGTGCTGAGGGACCAGGAGAGTTGCCTGGGGTGGGTCCTGCTGGTGTGGCTTCCCGTGGCTGGGATGAAGCCCTGTGTGAGTGGAGCGGATGCTCCACGCTGGGGTGGACTCTCCATGTGCAAACTGCCATGCTGTCACACTGGCTGCTGTGACACTAGCCTCCTGGCTCCGGGTGCCGGTGAGACGGGGCCAGGGCCCAGACCTCGGAGCCACCCAGCTGCTCCCTGCGGCCTGCGGCACAGGCTCTGGACAGGGGCAGGCCCCTGCACCATGTCCTTGTCCACATCAGCCTAGGGCCCCATTTCCCACCAGCCAGTGCCTGCTCCATCCTGGCTTCACGTGGCCACACAAATCCTCTAGTTTCTGTTTCATACTGGAGATCGAGCCCAGGGTCTTTGCACTGTGCTATACTCCCAGCCCATTTTTATTTTTTCATTTTGAGACAGTGTGTTGAGAAATCACTAAGTTGCTCAGGCTAGGCTCAAACTTCTGATCCTCCTGCCTCAGCATCCCAGAGTGTAAAGAGAGTTTTTAAAGTAGCACTGGTGCCCCAACATGCGGGTGTTAGGCCAGGGGCACAGCATGCCTGGCACGAGTCCGCAGGGCCGTCACCATTTGAGGAAGACCATGGCGGCCAGCATAGCGTAGCCCAGCACCAGGAAGAGCACTTTAAGCAGCCGGTCACTCTTGTCCTCCAGCTCCTTGGCCAGGATCTCCAGGAAGGTGACAAAGAGGAAGGTGCCGCCTGCCAAACCCTGCAGGAGCACAGAGGCCACACCACTGGCCACGCCACGGGCACTCTCGATGCCCAGGCCGACACCAATGCCCACAGGGATCATGGCACTCACAGTGACCGCCAGCTTGGCCGCGTCACGCAAGCGCACAGCACTCCGGGCCATGCTGATGCCCAGGGCCACGGCCACTAGCGTCTCATGGACGGCCACCCCCACGAAGAGGCTCACCACCTTCTCGCCCTCCTCCTGCAGCCCCAGCGCCAGGCCCTCGAACACGGAGTGGGCAGCCAGCGCAAAGACCAGGCTCAGCAGGCGCAGGGGCCCAGCGCGTGACAGCTCCTGCCCGCTCAGGCCTGGGCTGTGAACGTGGCCCTCAGGGTAGAGCACGGGGCCCCGCGTACCCCCGGCAAAGGGGCTCTCGTACTCAGAGTCGCTGCCCGCATCTGAGCCCGCGTTGAACGTCTCCAGGTCAATGAAGGACGGCTTCTCCCGGCGGAAGGTGAGCACCAGCTGCTCCAGGAACACGGCCAGGAAGAAGCCAAGCAGCAGCAGCGTCTCTGCCAGCGGGTAGTCGGTGCTGATGTGGCTCTGGCTCAGCACGCGCTGCAGCTGCCATGGGGGAGAGGTAAGCCGGGTGGTCACACAATGTCCTGCCAATCCACTCCTGCCCTCCCACTCCCTCAGGACGGGGGGCTCCACTGTGTCAATGAGCGGGGAGGGTAGTGGGTGCACGGCTGGCCCAGAGTGCTGGAATGACAGCACTTGGGGAGGCTGAAACAGGAGGATGCCGAGTTCAAGCCCAGCCTGGGCAACTCAAGATTGTCTCAAAATCAAAAACATGGCTGGAGACATAGCTCAGAGTGGAAACTTGGGGCTCCACCCCTGGTTCGACACACACAAAACAAGCGGATATTTGCAAAAACTCCAAGACAGTGACGGGCGCTGCACAGTGCAGCGCTGGCCTAGTATGCATGAGGTTCTGGGTCCAGCCCAGCACAGGAGTAAAGAAAAATAGTAAAAAAAATTTAAAAAAATTATAAAAAAAAGCAAGAAGCCAGATGCAGCAGCACCCAGTCGCAGTGACTGGGCAAGACCCCAATCTCAAAGTCAAAAATAAAAAGTAGGCTGTGGGTGTAGCTCAGTGTGAAAGCCCTGGGTCTGATTCTACAAAAAGACCTTCATCCAAAAGCTTGTGTGGGCGACCCCTGCAACCCTGCTCTGGTGACACAGCCCCTCCATGACCCTGTGAGCAGCCAGCCCACCCGCCCGTGTCTCTGTGTCCCTTGAGCTGCCACATTGGGGTCTCTCCTGGCCTCGCACTGGTGTCTAACCCTCCTCTGGACCAGGCTCCCCAACAGTGGCTGCCTCAGTAGGAATAAGCAGGAGCCACGTGTGGTGAGGATCACCCCTGGCTGGCACAGGGAGGCCTCCTGGTCCTGGAAGATGGGCCACCCGCCAAGACAGGAGAAACCTGTGGGAAACACTGGCTTCCACCTGACCCAGAGCCACTCCAGGGCCGAACTGGGGTTCCAGCGCCTCGGCAGGTGTCACAGCTCAGCCCTGCTGCCAGCATTACCTCCCTTGCCACAGGCCTTATCATAGCTGAAACACACGCATATAATGGTGCACCTGCTGGTGGGACACCTTCTGGAGTCGTGCCTGGTTCTCCTGACTAGCGTAGGGCATTCAGAGCCTGGGCATCCTGGGGTGGAATGACATAGGCCCTTCAGGGTGCTGAGCAGCAGCCCTGGGCTCGCCTGCTCCAGGCCTAGAGGGCCCCCAAATGTGGCAGCAAAACAGGTCCCAGTTGTCAAGTCTCCTATGGTAAGACCCTTTAGATCAGCAGATCCCATGACCCCACAAACCCCGTGTCTCTGGTCCCTGGCCCTACCGACATCCTAGGCCACTGCCACACTGACACCTGCACACTGAGTGGGGCGGAGGAGGCAGTTCCAGGAGCAGGTCCCCTGGTCCCCACCACCCATCCCAGCAGGGGTGTGTCCTATTGTGTCCTATGAGCAGGGAGCCAGTTGATTTTATCTTAAATCATGAGCCCAGGGCCCCCCCAGGCACCAGGGACACTGGAGCTGTTCACTCTCTGGGGCAGCACATCCCGGGCCCTGCAATGAGCAGGACAGCATCCCTAGCCTCTACTCCAGGCCAGGACGTGTACCCCGTCATGACAGTCACAGATGTCCTGGCGAATCGCCCAGCATCCCTGGGGGCACAGTTGCCCTCAGATGAGCCCTGCAGCTGCAGAAGGGCGCTCCATGGAGAAGCTGCTGACCTTGCTCAGGGCACATCTCCTGGCTACTCCTGTGGGCTTCACTGGGGGCCCAGGGACTGTGCTGTTCCATAGGCTGTGTGAGGTCCCTGTGCAGTGTGATGACCAGACACACTTCATAGCACAAAATGGTGTAAAAAAGTCCTCTCACAGTCTCTTTTTACTTGTGGCTGTCGGGATTGAGCCCAGGGTCTCACTAATTTGCTAATTTACCCAGCTGAGCTCGAACTTGTAATCCTCCTGCCTCAGCTTCCTTAAGTGCAGGGCTGACAGGGGTGTGGTCCTAACCTGTAACAGGCAGACAGGAGGGAGACTGTATCCGTGGCTGCAGGGCGCTGCAGGCACAGCTCAACAGTTAAAGTGCCTGCCAGCAAGCGCTGGTCCCTGGGTTCAATTCCTCAGCACCACCTATGGTGGGTGTGGTGGCACACATCTATAATCCCAGCACTTGGGAGGCTGAGGCGGGAGGACTGTGGTGAGTTTGGGACCAGCCTGGGCAACCTACTGACTTAATGAGACCTCTCAAAATCAGAAGGGCAGGAGTGAGATCCTGTGTTTAAAAAAAAAAAAAGTGTCTGTAGTTTCTTCCTGTTGGCAGGGTCTCTGTGGAGCAAGTGTCCATGTTGGGGGGGCCGTGTGGTGAGGGACCAAGGACTGCTCCCAACCAGAGCCAGGAAGATACCAAGGTGTTTGGTGGGGTGCCAGCGAGGACAGGAGCCTAGCTCAGAGTCCTTTGAGTCTGGGGACTGGTCCGTCCCAACCCAACGCTGAGATGTACCGCAGCCTAGGAGACGCCCTGTCAGCCTCAGAGATCTGAGCCTGCCGGTGTGGTCCGGAAGCAGGGGACTCCCAGACTCCCAACCCAAAGAAGTTGGATGACAATAAACATCAGTTCCCTGAGATGCCAGGTTTGCCGTGACAC
The DNA here is from genome assembly GCA_004027205.1 of Ctenodactylus gundi. NCBI lineage: Eukaryota > Metazoa > Chordata > Mammalia > Rodentia > Ctenodactylidae > Ctenodactylus > Ctenodactylus gundi. Next base: position 701,197 of record PVKB01000485.1, on the reverse strand, counting down.
GTTATGCAGCGGCCACTGACAGAGCAGCCACGTCTGATCCAGGACAGAGTGTGACACCTGGAACAGGACCGGTCGGGGTAGTCAGGTCCTGCTGAACTCATCTGTTTACGTCTGGCCCAGGGATACCTGTATCCCTACAGGCGGAGCCCAGCACAAGGGAGGACTCACCTTGTCCCTCACAGCCGGCAGCAGGGCATTGAAGCACGTGGCCAGGAAGACGCCCCCGCCGAAGGTGTTGCAGAGGGCCAGGACCTTCTTGGAGCGGCGGGCCTTCTCGAAGTCCGTCTCGATGACCTTCACAGGGAGCAGGGCACCCAGCAGCATGAAGAGGAACACGCCCACCATGCAGAGGATCTTGGCTACCAACAGCCTCACCATGGCGGCGGCCGGGGGTCAAACTGTGTGCACGTGGGTGCCACGCTGCCTACTGGGCCCGCCCCCACTGCTGGAGGTTCATGCCAGCAACTGGGAACACAAGAAAAACAGTGCCATCACCTGGGGGGCTGCCTTTTATTCTTTTATTTATTTATTTATTTTTGAAACAGAGTCTTTTCTATAGTCCAGGGTGGTCCCAAACTCACTATAGCCTGGGCTGGACTCGAGAACACACAGCAATCCTCCCGCCTCAGCATCCTAGGTGCTGCCACATGGACATGCACCACCATGCTCGGCTCATTTTTACGTGACGCTGGGGATTCCCTGCCAGTCTTGCACAGGTGAGGAAGTGCTCTGGCCATGGACTTCCGTCCCAACCCTCCTTCCATGCAGTTCTTTTTGACGGTGCTCCGCCACAGGGCTACATCTCCAACCCTATCTGCAGGTTGTGATGAGAAACCTACAGAAGAGGAAGGGAAGGCAGGGCGGGCAGAGCTTCCGCTGGGCAGAAGGGGCCTGGAAATGTGGGCTGCCCCTGCTTTTTAAATTCCTGAATTTGAGACAAGGTCTCACTAAGTTGTTAAGGTGCCCAGTTGGGGTACAAGCTTGTGAGCTTCTTGCCAGGGTGTCTGGATGGCAGGCAGGTGTGGGGGACTCCCTCCACTCCAGACTCCGGCACACACCACGCCTCCTGTGGGAAGCTCCCCAGGCTGAGCTATGTAATAAGGCAGGCACTGACGGTGTGCTTGGAAATGTATGTCTGACCATAGCACTAAATCAGCCTAAAGATTCAGCCAGTTAAAATGGAATATAATTTAAAATTCTACATCAGGCTGCAGAGATAAATATTTCCTTTGTGGTGACAGGTTCCTTGAGATAATACTTGGGTTTCTCACTGCCGTGACACATAATGTGAACTCTCTACCTAAGGATGGTGTGACCAATATCTGCCTCACCTCAGTCCATACCAGCTGTCCCAGACCTTAAGAATGTGCCAAGTTCACTCCTGCCCCAGGGCTTTTGCATGGTTGTGCTCTACCCCCTTACCCCTTCCTCCCAAAGTTCTCTGCTCCCAAGACTCCTCCGCATGCTTTCCCTGACCACTCCCACTTGAAAGCTATCTTCTGTGCCTGCTGCAAGGCCTGGCTTAGGACAGGTGTACAGTAGCCACCTGCTCAACAAATGGTCCCACTGCAACATGTGGACTGAAGTGTGTGGGCCTCCTTATGGGATTTGAGGGGTCAAGGTGGAGTCGATTTCACTCCGGACCTTAAAAAATGTCACCATCATTAGGAGCTGCTCCTCCCCAACCCTGCCAACCAAGCCCCAAGCTCATGGCTTACCCATTCACCACATTTATAGGTGCTAACTTTATTTCTGTTTAGTGGTACTGGGGATCATAGCCAGGACCTTCACGCAGACCTACATCCTCAGGTCATTTTTACTTTTGATTTTCAGGCTGGGCTCGAGCTGGCGATCCTCCTGTCTCAGCCTCCCCGAGCACTGAGATGACAGGTGTGGGCCACTATGTCTGGCTGCTTCATTCACATTCACAGGTGTCTGCTTGCACGACCCTGGCCAGAGGACCCATATCCTTCCCAACAGGTCGCTCCTCTATGCCGTGTGATGGAAAGAACTCTTATCTTTCAGTCACTTAAAGTCAGTTCCCTACCAATCAGCCTTCGTGGCCAAGCTGCTTAGCACAGGACAGCCCCTTACCCAGCTCAACTATAAAAACCCCTATGACACTGAGCCACGAGGTTAACCCACATTTCCGGAGCCCCTTCTGCCTAGCAGAAGCTGTACCCTATCTTTCAAGTTTCCCAATAAAGCCTTTTCTTCACAACATGCAATAAATAAATAAACAAGTGGCACAGCGGTTAAAGCGCTTGCCAAGAAGCACAAGGCCCCGAGTCCCCAGCACCACATAAAGCCGGGCGTGGTGGCGCACGCCTGTAAATCCTCACGCTTGGGAGGCTGAGGCAGGAGAATCACAAGTTCAAGCCCAGCCTAGGCAACTTACCAACTTACCGAGGCTCTGACTTGAAGTTAAAAAAAAAAAAAAAGGGGGAGAGGGGCTGGGGATGTGGCTCAGCGCAAAGGTTCTGGGTTCCATCCCCAGGCCCGCACACGCGCGCACACACACACACTCACAAAGTTGCCCTCCGTCCAAACACAGCAGGACCCAGCAGAGCAGGAAGGCAGACGCTGGGCACCACTATGCGCCCGCTGGGGTGTGCAGGTCCCTGTCGAAGGGCAGGGGGCGAGGGCGCTGTCAAACGGGGGCGGGATAGGGCTGGACCGCAAGGGGGCGGGCTACTGCATTCACTCGGCACTTATGGGGCGCCTACTGTTTTCCCACGCCGCAGCCGGGCCTGGACCTAACGGGTGGGCAGAACTCGCCAGGCCCCGCGTCCCCCCCGGTCGCCCGGCCCCCGCCCTCACCCCGCGCGTACCTGCCCTGGCTCCCGCATACGCCCGGAGCCGCCCGCAGCCAACCGTCGCGCGGTCCCACCTCGGACTCCGTGGTGCCGGCTCGCTCCCCGCTCGCTCCCGCTCAGCGCGCCGCTTCCCACGCCCGTCTACGAGCGAGCCCATTGGCCAACCCTGAAGACGCTCCCCGAAAGTCCTGTGTCATTGGCTAACGCAGATGCCACTCATTGTTCGACTCCACCCATTCCACCAGCAAGGGAGAGTAGTTTCCTCCCGCTGAGCAAAGGACGCAGCAGCCAAAAGGCTCCGGCAAGAAACGATAACTATAGAGGATTTGTTCCGCTGGGAATTTGGTTTTTAGAGCTGTCCGGGAGCTCCTGGTGCTGAATCCTGCCGAGTGACACTCTTGGCGGGAAGCTTATTTGGGATGGTCCCCAGGCAAGCATCCTCGAGGCTGCTGTCCTTCCGGGTGGCTTAAGGAGCAGACACAAGCCAGGCGTGGAGGCGCAAGCCTGTAATCCCAGACTCGGGGAGGCTGAGGCAGGAGGATTGTCATGGGTTCATGGCCAGCCTAGACTATATACTGAGTTCAAAATCAGCCTGAGAGAGGAGAGAGAGAGAGAGAGAGAGAGAGAGAGAGAGAGAGAGAGAGAGAGAGAGAGAGAGAGAGAGAGAGAATATACCACTGTGGGCATGGTGGGTGCAGGCTTGTAATTCCAGCACAGTGGGAGGATGAACCAGGAGGATTTCAGTTCAGTTTACAGCTCAGATTGGATAGCTTAGTGATTTGGGGAGAACCTGTCTAAAAAAAAAAAAAAAGCTAAAAATTTCAAAAGGATTAGGGATGCAGGCAAGTGGAGCGAAGGCATTGGATTCAATTGGTGGGGGAGGAGGAAGGAGATTTATGAGTTCGACAAGCCCCCATAGATAGGAAGGGTTTGAGACATGACTGCAGTGGATAGTTACATAGAGTCTCATTCTGTATTTGTAGGGTATTGGCTTAGGGTCTTCGGATACCAAAGCCTGGAATCACCAAGCTACTTATCTAAAACTACATGACATTTGCACAGACCGTGCCTTCATTTTATTTTATTCAAGGCCAGGCTGGTCCTGAACTCACTATGTAGCCAGGCTGGACTTGAACCCATGGCAATCCTCCTGCCTCAGCCTCCCCATTGCTGGGATTATAGGTGTGTGTCACCATGTCTGGTTTATATGGTACCAGGGAATTGAACTCAGGGCCTTGTGCTTGCTAGGCAAGCTTTCTAACTGCTGAGTTACACCCCCAGCCCTATTTTATTTTATTTGGTATTAGGGATCAAGCTCAGGAAAATGCCTTCCCTTTGAGATACATTCCCAGCTCTTATGTGTGTGTGTGTGTGTGTGTGAGAGAGAGAGAGAGAGAGAGAGAGAGAGAGAGAGAGAGAGCAAGAGAGAGAGAGAGAGGGCTCAAACTAACCTCCTGACTCAGCCTACCAAGTGTTGTAGCTGTAATGACAAACCAGGTCTGTGCTACCAGCCCAGCTACTGATTATGTCATTTTTTTTTTTTTTTTGAGACAGGGTCTCACTCTATAGCACAGACTGGTCCCAAACTCACTGGTGGAGCCCAGGCTGGCTTTGGACTCAGAAAAATATGCCTGCCTCAGCTTCCTGAGTCCTGTGATTATAGGCATTTGCCACCACGCCTAGCTTTATGTGGTGCTGGGGAATCGAACTAAGGGCCTTGCGCTTGCAATGCAAGCACTTTAACTGCTATGCCATTCCTCCAGCTCCCCACCATTTTTTGAGGCAGGGTCTCACACTGTAGTCCTAACTGGCCCTCCAACTCACACCAATTCCCCACCTCGATCTCCTGATTGCTGTGGTCCCAAAGGGGCTTATGTGGTGCTGGGAAATTGAACTTCGGGCCTTGTGTTCGCTAGGCGAGCACTTTGACTGCTGAGCTCTGACATCCTTCCTCTGTCCCAGGTCCTATCCAAGATTTCCTGACACCGCAGGATCATCACACCCCTAGGGCCTTTCTTGCAGACGTTCATTCCTTGTCTTCTACTGATGTGAACTGTTTGGGGAAAGATAGGGCATATATTTTCTTAAATATGCTTCCAGTGGCGATTTTCTCATATTTTCTTTCTAATCAGCTCAAAGTCTCCTCCTGCCCCCATCCCCGCACTGGGGAGGGCGCCCACGTCTTTTGCAGTGAGCTACACCTTCAGCTCCTTTCCTCTTTCCTCGCCTCTCTCTCATGCCTCGAGGCCGGCTGAGGGGCATTTCAGCAACGGGGAGAGCTCCCCCTGCCCACCGAGGCCTAGAGTCCTGACCCTGAGAAAGGCCGTAGCTCAAATGAAGCCAGAACAGAAGCCTCAGACTTCAAGCACTTTTCAAAAGCAGGGCTGTGGAAGACCCCAAGATGACTCCCGCGTGGGCTGCGTGGTGAAAGGCTGTTGGTTTGCCTGTTTGGTGCTAGGGTTGAACTCAAAAAAGACTTTCACATTGAGCCCAGGGTCTTGACTGGTTCTGAAATCACTGTGTGGCCCAGGCTGACCTGGAACACACGGCAGAACTGCTGCCTCAGCCTTCCGAGTGCTGTGATTATAGGTATAGACTGACCACCACACCTGGCTTGTGTGGGTGGGGGGAGTGAGCTCAGGACCTGGGCACTTGCTGTGTCTTAGTTACCTTCTTGTGGCATTGACTCAATACCCAACATGCACAAATTAGGAGAGAGGTTTATTTTAGCTTAGTTTCAGAAAGCCAGTCCATTCATGGGTGGGCAGCTGGAAAATGGTTGAATCACGGTTGCATCACATGGTGGCACCATTGCTAGAGCCAGAGCCAAAAGCAGTGCTCTGGAGATCAACATCCTCACAGCATGGTGGAACAGAGAACTCTGGGAGGAAGGGCGGAACCAGCACACGACCTTCAGGTCAAGCCACACGCATCCGCCCCTTCCAGCCAGGTCCCACCTCCCAGCAGTACAGTGTATTCACAGGCACATGAGACTTTTGGGGGACACACCAGATCCAAACCACCACAACATCCAAGCACTCTAACCTCAGCTCTGCCTCTGGCTCCCTAGCACCTTTTTTTTTGAGACAGGGTCTCACTCTGGTCCAGGTTGGTCCTGAACTCACTTTGGAGCCCAGGCTGGCCTTAGGACTCACAGCAATCCTCCTGTCTCAGCCTCCCAAGTGCTGGGATTACAGGCATGCGCCACCACACCCAGTTTATGTGGTGCTGGGGAATAGAACTAGGGTACTTGGCGCTTGCTAGGCAAACGCTTTAACCGCTGAGCCATTCCTCCAGCACTAGCACCTGTTTTAAGGTTTTTTTATTTGAGGCAGGTTTTCAATCTGTAGTTCAGGCTGGTCCTGAACTCACTGTATAGCCCCAGATGGCCTGGTGTTTACGGCAATCTCCTGCCTCAGCCTCCCAGAGTGCTGGGACTGCAATCCTGTGTGTGGTACTGGGATCGAAGCCCAGGAACGTCACACTGAGCTACATCCCAACCCATTCTTAATTGAGACAGGGTCTTGCCAAGTCACTGAAATCACCCAGCTGGCTCTCAAACACGTGACCGTCAGCCTCCCGGGGCGCTGAGAATGCAGACATGCATCGCTGCACCCGGAACTTTTTTTCTGAGATGAGGTCTGTAGCGTTACATGGGCCGGCCTCAACCTCCTGGGCTTCTTTTCTCATCCTGAGACAAGCTCTCAACTAGGTCACTACGTTGCTCACCTTGGGCTGGAACTTGGGATTCTGCTGCCTCAGCCTCCTGCATGCTGGGGTGACGGGCCTGGCCCACCCTGCCTGGCTTTGGACTTATGTTTCCATGGCTGTGTTGATGGTCTGGAGCCACAGGGCCCTGGGCGTGATGGTTGCGTCTGGTCGTGCTGGGGCCGGCGGCCTTGCCCCTGAGGCCAAGGCGGCGCACCTCGGGTCTGCTCGTCCCTCATTTCTCCTCACTCACTCCGCCAGCCCCTCTGCTACTTTTTCTGAAGGTGAAGAACCTATGTTCAGGCTGGGGCGTAGCTCAGCAGTTAAAGCTCTCACCTAGCAAGCACAAGGCCCTGAGTTCAATTCCCCAGAACAACATAAGCCAGGTGTGGCAGTGCATGCATCCCAGCACTCAGGAGGCTGGGGCAGGAGGAGTGCCAAGTTCTACCCCGGCACAAAGCAATATAATGACTCCGTGAGATCTTTTCTCAAAATCAAAACTAAATGTAGCTCAGTATGCAGGCCCTGGACTCAATCCTCAACAGCACACACGCACACACTCTGTAACAAGCATGGCCCACACCTGTCACCCCAGCACTTTGGGAGACTGAGGCAGAAGGATCCCAAGTTCTAGCCCAGCCTGAGTACCTTAGTGACTTTGAGACCAGACCAGTCTCAAAACAAACAAACAAACAAAAAGCCGGAAATGTAGCTTAGTGAAGGCCCTGGGGTGGGTCTCCAATTAGTGCTAGGAATACTGCTCAGTGCAAAGGCCCTTCCACCCGACCCTGCAGGGCACAGTGCTGGCAGCTGACATCCTGCGTCCGGTGTGCACCCTGTAAGGGCACCCTTGGTTGAGAGCATGTGTGCTCCTGGTGGTCCTGGAAGAACCAGCTCCGATTGCCCCGCGCTGATCCCTAAGCACAGGGCCGGTTCTAGCCCGAGAAGCCCGCGTTGGTTCGGATCTGCCAAGGATGGAGGTGGCCGCGGGAAAGACGGCGCGCCCTCTGCTGGCCGCGTGCGCCATCGCTCCAGGTCTCCGCCGCAGCGGGAGCACATCCGACTGATCTCCCGGTCAATCTTTGCTCGGCCCGCAGACTCACTAACAGTGAGCCTCCTACCTCAGCCCCCTGAGTGCAGGGATCTTGGCTCAGGTTTTTTTGGTCAGTCTCATTAGGGAAGGCCGCCCTGGGTGCAAACCACTGATCCCGTGAAAGCCTCAACGCACCTGCTCCTCTCTAGGGCTAAATCTGGCAACGTTTGCCAGCAAGGGACCCTTGCTGAGAGGGCGAGGAGCAGAGAGCAGAGCTGTCAGCCTGGGGCGTGGCTGTGACCCAGCACTCTCGGGGACAAGGCAGTAGAGCCGCAAGTTCGAGCCCAGCCTAGGTGATTTAGTGACTCGGCAAGACCCTGTCTCAAAAATAAATAAATAAAAGGGGAGGACCGGAGATGGAGCTGAGAGCGAAGGTCCTGGCTCAGTTCCCAGCACCCCACAGGCCGCAGAACGGAGGTCAGCCAGGCTGTCCCTGTCCCCGCGGGGGGCCTCAGCCTCTGTGAACCCAGGTCATGACCTCCCCTTAACCCGTGTTGTCCGTTTTCTGACAGAACGTGCAGAAAGATCCTATTTCCGACTCGTGTAGGATGAGGAGTAATTATCTGTGACACACAGCTCACCAAGTCCTACCCAGTGGCCCAGCTCTGGGGCCCGGCTCACAGATCCTCCTCCCAACCCTCCCAGTCCGGAACAGAATAGTTTCTACACTCCTAGGCCGAGCCTTGAGTGCCATTATTTGAGGGGTTTTTGTTTTGTTTTGTTTTTCTTGAGACAGGGTTTTGCTCTGTAGTCCAAGCTGGTCCTGAACTCACTATGGAGCCCAGGCTGACCCTAAACTCATGGCCATCCTCCTGCCTCAGCCTCCTGAGTGCGGGGTTTACAGGCATGTATCACCATGCCTAGCTTACATGGTGCTGGGGAATCACACTCAGGGCTTTACACTTGTTAGGCAAGTGCACTAACCACTGTGCAATTCCTCCAGCCCTATTACTTGAGACTTAAAAACATTTTTCTCCCTTTTTCTGCTGTACTGGGGATTGAACCCAGGGATTCTGCACTGTCCCACACCCGCAGCCTTTTTCTTTTCTAAGACAGTATCTCAGCAAGTCACTAACCGTCCAGGCTGATGCAGTCCTGCCTCAGCCTCCCAGAATGCCGTGATGACAGGTATCTGCTTTATTTAAACAACTGAGCAGGGGCTGGAGGACCAGCAGTGATTAAAGCACTTGCCTGCCAAGCACAAGGCCCTGGGTTCAGCACCACATAAGATAGGTGTGGCGGGACACTCCGATAATCCCAGCACTCAGGAGACTGAGGCAGGAGTATTGCTAAACAGTGAGCTTAGTAACAGCCTGGACCACAGAATGAGACCCTGGCCCTCCCAAAAAGTAAAAAACTGAGCAATGCCTTTAGATGGTCAGAAACAACTACACACCTGGCCAGCAGGGGGCGTGCACACACAGGGACCTCACCTGACAGCTGCACCTGTTTCCAGGGAAGCTTTAGGACAGGACTGATTTAGTTGGAACCAACTTTTCTGCATTGGTAAGGTGTCCCAGTCAGGGACAAAAAAAAAAAAAAAAAAACCGCTGGGAAACAGAAGCAACCTGGGAAGACCAGGAGCTACACACAGGTTCACTTCAGGACGGACACGGCTCACTCAGGAGTGCCTCCTGGTTTCTCAAGGTGAGTTCTTCACAAAGTTGTATGAGAATGCGGAGGCTGGGTGAGAACACAGGTCCCAGAGCAGCTGGCTGGGCACACAAAGGCTCTGCTGGGGCTGCAGCTCTTAAGCGTTGGGGTGCCTCGGACTCGCCCCGGCCCTACGGTCACGCGGCAGTAGGTTGCTGTGGCTTAGACCTGAAATGTCCCCCACGGCCTCCTGTGTGTGGGAGGGGCCTGGACGCGGAGGGAGCCGTGTTCATCCATTGGTTAAGCGCAGGGCTGAACTGCTGGAGGGAAGTCAGCGGGCGTGACCCCTAAGGGTGTGTTCTCCTGGCTGCCCTCTGCCTTGGATGTCCCAGCAACAGCAAATCCGCTGCACAGGTCCCAGGACACTGCCCACAGCAAACAGGGGTTGGCCCCAAGAGCTGGGTCCTCTGGTCTCCACTGGGACTGTGCCTTGCTACCTGCTGAGCGGGCAGCTGACTCAATTTGTTCCAAATCGTTACCCCAGAGTGGGCCCTGTTCCAGGTCCTGCAGGGTGCTAATACTCCTGGCCTCTTTACCCCTCCATGCTGACAGGCCCTATCCACCTGCTTCTGCACTGTCCTGTGTTCTGTCACCTGCAGGAGATGCTGGCAGGTGTCTTCTGCAATCAGTGGAGGCCATGGGGGGGACCAGTCAGGGCCGCTCACCAGGGAGTTGGGCTCTTCAGCAGCAGACAGCATCATCTGAGGCCCAACACTCTTCCCACTGGGGAAACAGCAGGGACCATGCTAGGCAGGGACCCAGAGGTTGCCACCTGGAAGGGCCTGTGACCCCAAAACAGGCAGTACCAGCCTGCGCCCTGTGGGGACTGAGGCACAGCAGGTGACCTGGGTGACAGTGTGGGGACGGGTCAGGAGACCAATGGCAGGTGGGCAGATGTCACAATGTCTGTTTATTCCCTGCACACAGTCATGTGCACACGTTGGCACACCCTGCCGCACAAGGGGCTGCCTGTGTCCTCCTGGCCACCCCCCATACACGCTGCTGCCGCCACTGGCATGCACTAAGGCCCAGAGGCCATCACCAACCCATGGTCCGGTCCATTCAGGTGGTGCTGTGGGCTCATGTGCCTTCTCAGGAGTCAGGAAAGAACGCAGGGACATCCGCAGTGGCCACACTTCCTGGAGGGCTTCCCCTCCCTGAAAGCAGCTCAGTGTCTGTTGGAGCTTGGGGGCAGGGCACAGCCCCTCAGGAACAGGACAGGTGAGGATGGCCAGGTCATCCAGTTCCCCTCTGCCTGAGGGCTGCTAGAGGCCACGGTGAGCTGCCGGCCTTGAGGACAGGGGGAGGTTAGGGAGGGACGTGTCCATATGCTTGCTGTGGAGACGAGTCCCAGGGCCAGGTCCTGCACACTCAGGATGTGTGAACTAGAGGCAGGAGTCATGGTGGAGACGGGCAGGACAGGGACGCGTGGCCCAGGCCTCAGGGACATGGGCACAGAGGCCAGGGCTGGCAGTGAGCTCCCCCCCAGGCACGTGGGCAGCTCTCCAAGGCCTTGAGGACGGACAAAGGGCAGGAAAGGTGCTGGGGACCACAGGAGCCACAGCACCCCTCCTGCGGCTTCCCAAGAGCAGCCAGCTTTCTAGAAGACATGAGTGGCTGACGGGGCTTGGTGGCACAGGAAGGGCCAATGCTGGCTGGTGCTCTGCTGGCTCTCTTCTGGAGACAGGGCTGCCCGAGTAGGGAAGGGGAAGGAACAGAGGCTTGGGGGGTGGAGGCGTGCTGCGTCCTAACATGCAGGTCTGGCTTCCTTCTGTGGTTCTCACACGCAGCTCAACAGGACACAATGGCAAAAGGACGTGAAGGCCTCCGCTTGGCCAGGAAGGACAGGATGGCGGTGGCCAGGCTAGGACAGATACACAGGTGCTCAGAGCTGGGAGCAGATGACATCCCCAGCGGCCCCGCAGCACCGAAGGAGGCCAAGAGCAGGGCACACACCTGCTACGTCAGCTACCCGGGAAGCCGAGGCAAGAGGTTCTCAAGCTGGAGCTCAGCTTAAGCAACTTAGTGAGACCCTGTCTCCAAATGAAAAGGCAGCTGGGCAGAAAGGCCCTGGGCTCTATCCCTAGTACCGCAAGACTATTCAAAGAAAAAAAAAAACCTCCAGCAAAAATAACGTCACGGTCCTACTGAGTGCTTGGCCAATGTCTGATGGCCATATGGGACTAGGAATACCTGTGTGGGCAGAGAGGACATAAACTTGATCCAGAAGGTTCCATTAACACATGTCAAAATACTGGTGAGGCATTTTCTGTACAAGGCTACAGCAACATAAAATTAATCTCAACTGTGGTGGTGGGGTTGGGGGGTGTGTTACTGGGGACTGAAGCCAGGGCCTTCATACTGAGCTATATCTTCAGCCAATTTTTAACAGGTTTTTTGAGGCAGAACTTCATTCTGTAGTCTAGGCTGATCCTGAACTAAGTAGCCCAGCCTAGCCTTGAATTCATGGCAATCTTCCTGCCTCAGCCTCCCAAGTACCCAGATTACAGGTGTTATTTTTTTCTTTTTTTCTTTTCTTGAGACAGGGTCTTGCTCTGTAGCCCAGGTTGGTCCTGAACTCACTGGTGTAGCCCAGGTTGGCCTTGGACTCAGGACAATCAGCCTGTCTCAGCCTCCCTAGGGCTAGGATTATGGGCGTGTGCCACCATCCCATTTTATGTGGTGCTGGGGAATTAAACTCAGGGCCCAAGCACTTTAACCACTGTGCCATTCCTCTAGCCCCCACCCCCCTTTTCAGACAGGGTCTCGCTCTGTAGCTCAGGCTGGTCTTGAACTCACTTTGTAGCCAGTCTGGCCTTGGATTCAAAGCAATCCTCCTGCCTCAGCCTCCCAAGTGCCGGGATTACATGCATGTGCCACCACACCTGGCTCTGCCATGTGGTGCTGGGAAATCAAACCCAGGGCTTTGAACTTGCCAAGCACTTTAACCTCTGTGCCATTCCTCCAGTCCTATTTCTGATTTTGAATCAGGGTTTCCCTAAGTTATTAGCTGCCCAGGCTGAGCTTGAACTTGTGGTCCTGCTGCCCCACCTCCCAGAGTGCTGGGACAGTAGGCCTGTGCCACCGGGACTGGCTAACAAAGTGCATTATTAAGCAATCACAACCACAACACCTGCTCTAAGCAATAAAACCCAGAATTCTATGCATGGGCCTGCCTCGACTGTGAGCATGCTAGTCCAGGGTGCAGGGCTCCTGTGCCCAGGTGGCAGCTGCAGACTCTGCCAGGGTCCCTGCACCGGCCGCAGACACACCTGGCGGCTCACTCCTGCTGGTCATCGTTGCTGGCGCTGGGGGTCCGGCTCCGGATCTGGCTGCGCAGCTGCTCGATGAGGTCAGGGTTCTGCTGCTGCATGTGCTGTGCGAACTGCTGGCCTCTGTAGGGCGGGCAGCTCCATGACCCCCATGCCCCCCGATCCCGCTGAGCCTCCTCCCCCAGGGGTGGCCCCACTCACGCCTGGATGAGGCCAGCCAGGTCATTCTGTGAAGGGCTGGTGCCGGCGGTCCCCAAAGGGTTGTGGCTGCCCGTGATCATCCCAGACATGCTGAGGGGAAGAAACCCATGACCACACTGCACAATCCCAGGCCACTTCCCAGGCAATGTGGCCTCCCCAGCCTGCCCAGCACAGTGGGGCTCAGAAGAGGCCGTCTTGACCCCAGGGTGACACACATGTGGCCATCACAACCGTGGGAACTTCTGCATGGAGCAGGCAGAGGCTGAGGACACCCCACCCCAGAGAGCAACCTGGCCACAAATCCTGAGACTAAGGTGAGAAGCTGGGAGCGCCTCTTCGAGGTGACCAAATGTTCTAGAACTAGGAGGAACCAGGTCTAACACTGTCAATGCACTGTTATAGACTGTAAACTTTTTTTGTAGGTTTTTTTTTTTGAGACAGATCTTGCTCTGTAGCCCAGGCTGGTCCTGAACTCACTACAGAGCCCATGCTGGCCTTGGACTCAGGGCATCCTCCTGCCTCAGCCTCCCCAGTGCTCAGATTACAGGCATGCACCACCATGCCCAGCTTATGTGTTGCTGGGGAATCGAACTTGGGTACTTAGCACTTGACTTAGCGCTTGCTAAGCAAGCGCTTTAACCGCTGAGCCATTCCTCCAGCCCCTGTAAACTCTTTTTTTTGAGACAGGGTCTCACCATGTAACTCAAGCCGGCCTTGAACTCACTACAATCCTCCTGCCTCAGAATTCCCGAGTGCTGGAATTACAGGCGTGTGACAGCTCACCCAGCTTATGTGATGTGGGGTGGGAGGGGGGCTGAGTAATCAACTCAGGGCCTTGACCTTGCTATATGCAAGCATTTAACTTCTGAACTGTTCCTCCAGCCCCCAAAGATGTGAACTTTAAAAAGTTTCCTTTTTTCTTCTTTGATGGCACTAGGGATTAATCCCCAGGGCCTTTGTACACAGCTGTATCTTCAGCCCATCTTTATTTTTCATTTGGTGACAGGCTCTTGGTAAGTTGCCCAGGCTGGATTCATATACTGAGTATCCTCCTGCCTCAGCCTCCCAGGCTGCTGAAATCACAGACCTGCACCACCAGGCCTGGAGACTTTAAAAGCCGTTGATATGTACATCTTAGGACAAAATAGGAACCGTAACTGCAAGATGTGGAAAACTGTGTCACTTACAGCTGCTGGACATGGGGGTTGTTCATGAGGTTTGACGCCTGAAGAAGGGAAGAGAGAGGTTAGGGAAGGGGACACCCCCACAGGCTACGTCCTCTAACAGCAGCGCCCTCCGCCGCCTTCCAGGCCCCACCCCTGACCCTGAGCTGGGCAGGCACAGCTGTGTGCCCATAGAGTTTTATGTATAAACTGTGCTGAGGCTGGTGGGGGCAGGCATCACTGACCTTGGGTCTCTGGACACTGAGGGGCCTGTGAAGGGCAGTGCCAGCTTCTCCATGCCAGGATGGAGATGCGGCCTCAGTGACACAGAAAAGTGACCCTACTCCAATAGGGGGGTTCCTCCCACTACTAGGGTGGCCTGTGCTTTCCTCTCCCCAGCCGTGGCTGCAGGTTAGTGCCCCTCTTCCAGTGTGGGTACTGTCACCATGAGATGGCACCACGGATCCTGCATTACCTCCCCTGTACCACAGGCACGATACTGGCCATGTCCTGTCACTGCCTGGAGGGACCCTGCAGGGGCTCACCATGCTCATGAAGCTAGGGTTGTTCAACAGGCCAGCGATGTCAAAACTGCCAACACCTCCCGTCTGGGGACAAGAATAAGTTGGTTAGTGACACTGGACCCACGATCAACAGAGGGATGATGGCCCCTGGAAGTGCCTGGACCCCTCCTTGGCCCGAGGAGGTCGTGCTGCGGCCAGGACAGCTCTGATCCAATGGTGGAAGCTCCAGCCGGCCCCTTTGGAGGTGTGTGGACATCAGCTGTGTCCCCTGTTTTCTGTCCTATGTGCCAGACTAACGCTTGGCTGACCCAATGGAGATTGTCCCTCCCGGGGCAAGAACGCTGCACCTACTCAGGTCCAGCCAGGTCCAGGCCTTCCACCTCGCCTGGGCGTCCACAGCAGGTGCTGTCCACCCGCTCTGGTCAATGGAGACAGCCCCATCCCCAGAGCCGCTGGCCTAGGAGACCCCTGCCCATGTGTCCCTGACATACCCACTCCATTTCTGCAGACCCACATAACACCCTCTACCCCATTAGTCCTTCCCAAGTCAGTGTGCCCCTTTTTTTCTTTTTTTTCCCTCTTTTTTTTTTTTTTTTTTTTTTAGGGAGACAGGGTCTCATTTTGTAGTCCAGGCTGGTCTTAAACTTACTATACAGTTCAGGCTGGCTTTGAACACACGGCAATCCTCCTGTCTCAGCCTCCAGGTTCTAGGATAACAGTGTGCACCACCCCACCTGGCTTATGCAGTGCTGGGGAATTAAACCCAGGACCCTGTGCCTGTTAGACAAGCACCTGAGCAGCAGAGCTTCGCCCCAGCCCTCGTCGTTCTGTTCGTTTGGAAGCACTAGGGACCAAGCCCAGGACCTGCAGCCTGAGCTACAGCCTCAGGCCAACCTTAAGAGAGATTCTTGCCAAGTCACTATTGGGGTTTAGATCTGGAATGTACCCCAAAAGTCTCATGTATTTGAATGTTATAGTTTGTCTATGGTACCATGTGCTGTTGGGAGATTGGAGTCTAGTGTGGAGGGGTGGATTACAGGTATGTAATTGGACTGCAGGTGTGTAGTGGGGGGTTTACCACACCTTCCACACCTGGATCCAGGAGAGGCTGATCATTGGGATGAGACCTGGAAGAATATATAAGTTGCTTCCTGCCTTCCCTGGAGGACTAGTCTCAAATTGCCTTGACTTGGCTTCCTGCGTGTGATGTGAGAAGCTGCCCTCACCTCTGGCTCTGCCATGTACTTCCACTATTGCTGGGCGCCCCTGAGTGACTGTGACCTTCTGAAACTGTGAGCTAAAATAAACCTCTCCTCACCTAAAATGTGTGGATGTTGGGTATTGAGTCACAGCAACGAAAAAGTAAACAAGACAGTCACTAAATAGCCCAGACTGGGTTTGAACTTAGGATCCCCCCACCTCAACCTCCCAGAGTCTTGGGATCACAGGCCTGCACTAGGTTTGTGTCTTACCTGCCTAAATCACAACAAACCTTAGAACCCTGGCAACACAGGCCTAGCTGGGTTCTGGCCCCAAGCGGGCGCTTGAGGGCACCTGCCTCCCTGGCCGCCCCCACCAAGGCGGCCTCATGGACTCACAGGGCTCGGCGCCTCCCGCAGCTTTAGCTCGGCCACCTTGAGGTTGGACTTGTAGGTGTCGTTGTCAGGGTCCAGCTCCAGCGCCTTCTTATAGTAGGCCGCCGCCTCCGCGTGCTTGTTCAGGCTGGACAGCGCTAGGCTGGGGGGGAACAAAGCTGGAGGGGCCATGCCCACCTGGCGAGGGGCTCGGAGCAGGCAGGGAATGGACTCAGCAACCCACCCACAGTGAGCAAGGCCAGAAGAGGCTGAGCTGGCCTGTGTGCCTGTTCCTGGCGTGGGCTCCAAAGCCTTATACTTGCTATGGGGGCTGACGGGGTCTCCTGTTATCCCTAAGGAGCCCCCAGACCACACTGGAGTACCTGCTGCTCAGTGTGGGGAGGGGCTCCAGGGAGAGTGGAACCTCAGCCCAGGGCAGCGGCCCCAGCTCCACAGGAGAGGCTCCAGGGCTGGGGACCCCGAACCTTCCCAGGAACCTCAGCAGCTGAACGCTGCTCGGCAACTGTCCTTTGAAATGAGTGAGAGCACGTAGCAGGGCACCTGACTTGCACAGAGCATTCCAGCAAGGGGTCTGACCTGGGTGGGCAGCAGTCCAGTTGGGTTGGGGACCCCGGGAACTTAGGACTGGTGCCTGCAGAGGGTGCTTTTGTCCCCCAATACTGGGGAAGGAGCCCAAGGCCTGTGCACTGAGCAACATCCCCAATGCATTTGTAAGTTTTGATTTTGATCATTACCAACTTCCTGCCTCAGCCTCCCAGAGGGCTGGGATAACAGGCCTGGCCACCAGGCTGACAAGGTCTTGCTAAACTACCCAGGTGGGACTCGCACTTGGGATCCACCTGCCTCAGCCTCCTAAGTCCTGGGATGACAGGCCTACGACACCAGCCTGGCTGAGGGCAGGTGGTTTAGTAGAATGAGAGGGTGCCACACCTGCGGTGTCTGTCTACAAGGGCCCAAGACAAGAGTATGAGGCAGAGCCAGTCCTGGAGGTGCAGGTGCTGGAGGAGACAAGCGACACGCAGAGGGCAGGAGTGTGTGCGTGTGCCCTTTTCCAGCTGGGCCAGCGTGGGCACTCACCCCATGCGCCCATAGGCCTTGCTGTAGGTGGGGTCAATGCAGATGGCCCGCTCGCAGTCCTGCACGGCGCCTGCATAGTTCCCCAGCTTGCTGTAGGCCGCGGCTCTGTGGACAAGAGCAGCATGGCCAGTCATGGCTACAGCCCCGGGGGCTGGCAGGAGCCTCCTCGGGCTGTCCCATACCTCCCCAGAGGCACCTGTTGCAGAAGTAGACTGCGTTGGCGGGGTTCAGACCGATGGCCTTCCCGTAGAGGTGCACAGCGGCCTCAAAGTTCTCTGCCTTCATCTGCTCATTCCCTAGAAGGGCCACGACACATACCCAGGTAGCTCATGCGCAACAGGCCTGGAAGCCACACCGCGCTTTCTTGGGCCAAGGTAGCAGGGGCAGGATTGGGAGCTGTGGGGGCCTCCCCAGCACGGAACAAGACCAGCTACCCTGCAGCAGCGCCACACCCTGCCGACGGGGCTTGCTGGCTACCGTCTGTTGGCTATCCTCTTTGGAAACAGCCCTGCAGGAGGCCTGGACCCACCAAGAAGGTCCCTTCTCAAAATCCATGATTGGTGCTAGGACACTGGGGACACCAGATCCCACCGATGCTTAAGTCTCCCCAGAAATAGACATTAGCATTTACGTATCGCCTGCAGGTTGGGTGGTACTGGGATGAAATTAGGGCTTTCATACTGATCCGTCTCCAGCACATTTTAATTTTTGCTTCTGAGAGAGGGCCCCCCTAAGTTGTCCAGGCTGAGCTCAAACTTGCAATCCTCCTGCCTCGGCCTCCCCGAGTGCATGGATGACAGGTGTGCATGACAGGGCCTATCTAGCACATGGTCTTTTAAAGGTTTACTGTGACACACGATTCACAGGCCACGAGCCTCTGCCTCCATGGCCTACTTGCTATCCAGCGGGACCCTACCTCCCCCGCCCAGACACAGCCCCCCCACCTCACCTTCAGTTTTAAGACGTTCTGCCTCCGCTGCATCCTCCTCAGAGGGCGGCGTCCGCTCAGGGCTCGCCCGACCTGGAGGCCCCTCCTGCCCAGGGCAAGACAGCCTGCTGCATCCTACCGGCTCTCCGCAGGTGGCCTAGGGACCATGGCATGGCCAGGCCCCTACAGGACCAAGATGGCACATGCCCCCTGGGCCTGGGATCCCTTTCCCGGGAGCTGACAGGGAGCCCTGGAGGGGTGGGAGGCCAGGGCTTACCTTGCCTGAAATGGCTGCATTGAAGATCTCCAGCAGGGTCTGGGGGACTGCCAGGTCACTGTCCTCCACGGTCACCCCGAAGGCAGTCTCCAAGCACTGGATGGCAACTGTGAGAAAGGCCCAGTGTTTCCATGGCTGGGGCGATGCTCGCGGCGCTCCCACTAGACCCTCCCTGCCCTTTGTGACACTGGGGTTGAGCCCAAGACAATGAGTTATGGACTCAGCCCATAATTTCTGATTTTGAGACAGGCCTTGCTAAGTTTCCCAAGTTGGGCTCAAACTTGTGATCCTCCTGCCTCAGCCTCCCACCATGCTGAGAATACAGGTCTCCCTTATCAGGCTCGGCTGCATGACCCTCTTTGTGCCCCAAACAGACACACTACACCCAACTGCAGGGAACAGCAGGGAATGTCAAGTTCTACACGGCCGGAGGGGTTCCCTTGGTTGGCCCCAGCTCCCATCCCAGCTGGAAGCGGGATCAGCAGGGTGCTGCCTTAGCCCCTCAATGGCACCCCCACTGGGGCTCTGCCCACCACTACACTTGCCAGGCTGCTGGGACCTGGCGTGGATGGGAGCTAGGCCCAGCCTGCGCCCTCACCTGCGACGGAAGCCCTGAAGGAACCTGCCCATCACTGGCTGCTGCTCAAAGGCTTTCCCGCCGTCCAGAGGGGCTGGGAGCCCAGGGCACCCCTTTTTGTCAACGGTGGGGACACTTACACTGGGGCTAGAAGACCACCCGGTGCCACACACTGAAGGATGACACAAAAACACATGAGCCAGATGTGGTGTGCACCTGTTGACCCAGCACTCTGAAGGCTGAGGCAGGATGATCTTAGGTTTAAGCCCAGCCTGCCATCCCTACAGCTCGGTGCTCATTATCTGTTCGGCTACAAGCCAGGGAAGGGGGGAATGGCTGGGCCTTGCGTACCCTCCAGGCTCTCCTGGGCATCAGAGGAGAGGCCGCCATGCCTCAGTTGGTCATGCAGGAACTGGATGATGGCGTAGGCCAGGCGCTTCTTGTCCATGTTGAGGTGGTGGCCACACGGGTGCAGCAGGACCTGTGGGGGAGAGGAGTGCGTTAGGGATGTGTGTGGACACCTCCCTCTGGCCCTTGGGCCTCACCACTCTCAGCTCCAACCACCTATGTCTGTTTCTGCTCACCAGGCCACTGTTCCCTGAGCACTGGCCAGTCTCTGGGGTGTGGGTCCAAGGTCAGACCCTGTTCATTAATCTGCTGGTGTTCACAGAAAATGCCTGGGTCCTGGCCCGGGAGCAGGGCAGGTGGGTCTGGCAGTGGACGTGTGCGTGTGTCTTTGCCTGAAGTCCACTGCTCCTCAGAGCACCCGTCTCAGTCTATATCCCTCCCCATTTAGTTTTCAACACTGGCAGGTGAGCTCAGGGCCTTCATTGAACTCTATCCTCAAGCCTTTATTTCTGATACTGAAACAGGCAGGGCTCACTGAGTCACTGGGCTATCTGGGTTAGTTCCAACCCTCACCCTTCTGCCTCAGCCACCGGCCTGACTGACTGACCTCTTTTGAAAGAGGCACTTCGTGGGGCCAGGTATGGGCTGCCGCTTGCTGTGGTCACCCCGCACCGCTACCACAGTTTGTTCCCCAGTCCCCAGGCCTTGGCCCGGGCTTCACCTTGGTGCTGTGGTGTGGATCTGGAGCATCCCCCAAAGCCTCGGGTGTTTGGATATGCTGGGATAAGTGTGGAACCCGTGCTATGGGAAGAGGGGAGCCAGGCTGGGAGGGGTGGGCGCTTGGGGCTGGACCTGAAGGTCTGTCAACTTGTTAAGACTGGGGATTGCCCAGGAGGGTTTTAAGGTTCATGTTATTGAGGCTGGAGGAATGGCTCAGTGTTTATTAAAGCACTTGCCTAGCAGGTGCTAAGTCAAGGGCTAATTGCCCAAGTTCTATTCCCCAGCACCACATAAACTGGTGGTGCATGCCTGTAATCCCAGCACTGGGGAGGCTGAGGCAGGAGGATTGCCCTGAGTCCAAGGCCAACCTGGGCTACAGAGTAAGACCGTGCCTCAAAAAAGGAAAAAAAAAAGGTTGTGTTATTGAATCACGGGTCAGGAAGTGGACAAGGGAGCGTGTCGGGGCCAAGTAAGTAAAGGACAGAAGGGGCACCGTGCGGCAGCTTCTTCCAGGGAAGGCTCTGGCCTCCCGCATCTCCAGACCTCCATGCCCCGCCCCCCCACCTCACTTGGCTCCTGTCTGCAGTATGTGAGCAGCCCCAGCTGCCGCGTGTGCTTCCACTGTGGCCCGCTGCCCGAGAATGGCCTGTGTGAGACCTTTGGAAACAGCTAGAGAAATCTTTCCTTAGGTTGTATATGTTGGGTATTCTGGCCCAGCAATCAGTAACTGAGACACTCATTTTCACGGTCCTAAAATGCACCCTGCGGAGCTCTGCGCTAGTCCTGCCTGACCTGTGGCCCATTCTTTTGTGGATCTTCTTACTATTATAATTTAAAAAATCATATCCCTATTTTATACGTGACCCAAGAGAGTTCTTCTTTGCTTAAGGGCAAAGACACTAGCAGGCTCCAAGGCGGGCACAGCTGCAGACGGTGCCACAGGTAGATAAGCCTTTCCTCATCAGTGTGTCCTGGTGCCACACGATCCAGGAAGGACTCTGGCCACTGTGACTTTCACAGTGCTGAGCAGCAGGCCGTGCCGTGGGCTGCCCCAGCTTCTGGCAGGGCAGGTTTCAGCGGAGAGAGGGAGTGAGGCCAGGCTGCATTGGGCAGGGCTGGCACTTGGGTCCCCTCATCCCTAGAGGCCAAGGTACGAAACACTTGGGCCTGACAAAGAGCGACAAGGAAGACCACCCCAGGCTGCTTTGCCTCCGGCTGTGCAGCACCCACAAGAAGGCGTCCCCAACTTCCGCAGGGACCTCATTTGGAAAGAAAGGCTCTGTAAGGGAACAAGGCTGGCTGAGGTCACAAGAGCATGCCCTGCAGCAGAACTGGTGTACCCACTCGGGGAAAAGTGAACACAGACACGCGGGACACAGCCACGTGAGGACAGAGGCAGGCAGGGCTGGGAGTCACGCAGCCACCAGCCAAGGGCCCCAGGGAGCCACCAGAAGCCGAGGAGGCCAGAGGGTCCTTCGCCAGAGGTACCTGGGGGCACAGCCCTGCGCTCTCTGGCTCAGACTCCTGGGCCCTGACCATGAGTCGCTCGCTGCCTGCCGAGTTATCTTCTGGCAGTGGCAGGGATGGAACCCATGGAGCTACCCCAGCCTCTTTTATTTTCAATTTTGAAACAGGGTCTCGCTAATTGCTCAGGCTGAATGTGAACATGCAATCCTCCTGACCCAGTCTCCCACAGAGCTGGGATGGCAGGCCTTCACCACTGGGCCCAGCAAATCTTTCATGTTTTTCTGTTCTTCAGCCTGTGGTCACCAGCCAGTTGCTCTTGGTTGTGTGTGGTAGCCCAGACAGCTAAGGGTCACACAGGAAGTGCCTAAGCCCACAGGCTGGGTAACCTGCCAGTCTCTAAGCTCCTGGGAAGATGTGGCAAATTATCCCATCACTGAGCCTCAGTTTTTATGACCATAAAATGGGATCAATAGACATCATTACCACTGCCATTACGTCAGGGAAACACCAGACAGTCCTGAGCTTGGCTCACGGTGTCCACAGCCTGTGGTCACACCTCGATCCCTCGAGGTGATCCACACGGTGTAACCGAGACTGCCTGTCCCTGGCCAGGCGACCTGGGGAGGTGACTTGTCTCTGTTCTCTGCTACCTGGAGGTCATATGAGGAGTGAACAGCTTTCTGTGGGGAAGTGCCCAGCACGCGGGGCTCTCACAGGGCCTGGGTGGCTGCACCCGGGGTGGGTGGGGCTGTGTGGGTTGGAGTGTGGCCAGAGGGGCTCCTTGAGGTGCTGGGCCAAGGTCACCCTCCCCAGAAGCCACCCTGCCCACACCTACTCAGGTGCTCTGTGCAGGTGGTGCTGCTCCCTGTCCCTCTCTCTGGGGGGGCTGGGGGCTGGGAGACAGGGCTGCGGGCCCTAGGTCTCCTGTACTTGGTGACCTGTGTCCCAGGAGTCCTGGGCACCCTGGCTGATGAGGGGCAAGACTTCGAGTCTCCAGGGCAGGTAGTGTGCTGCGGGCACAGGCAAAGTGACCTGTATCGAGGCCAGGTCAGGGCGGACGTCAGCCAGGTCTGCCAGCTTGGGCTGCCAGATGTGCATGCCTCGTACCTGTCACGGCTGCTCTGGGGTCACTGACTGCCGCGCCTGGGACCTGCCCAGCATCCAGTGCAACTCAAAGGCCACTGACATGGAGAAGGCACTGTGATCAGGAGCTACAGGCAGGCTAGGCTCCTTGTAAGCTAATGTGGTTGCATGAAGACAGCACATGTAGGCTGGCAACCCCAATCCCATCACACAATACACCTATGCTCACAGGGGTCCCCTGTGCCGGGCAGGCACTGCTAGAGGCTGAGCCGTGTTCTCCCCTGTTCCACCCTCAGGACCCCAAAGTGTGACTACATTTGCAGAGGGACATTATGAAAGTCATCAGATAAAATGAGATCCTAAGGGTAACACCCAAAACCAAAGGCCAGCGCCCTCATAAAGGGGAGACATGCACCCGGCCAAGCAGCACAGACCTGTGATCTCAGCACTTGGGGAGGCTGCGGTAAGATGATCCCAAGTTTGAACCCAGTCTGAGCAATTTGGCAAGACCCTGTCTCAAAATTAAAACTAAAAAATGGGCTGGGGATAGAGGTCAGTGAGAAGATGCTGGAGTCCACCTCAAGTACTAAAAAAAAAGTTGGGGGAGATGTGTACAGACATATGTAAGGGATACTGCACCTGGGAAGGAGCTGGCCCTGCCCTCCAGAACCCAAAAGCACCAATGTCTACCCCATGGCCTGTGTTGCAGTAGAATGCACACCCAGCAGGGCCAACAAGAGGCATGATGACATGTCCCCCACGTCCTCCCCACGACCCAAGCGGGAGGCTGATCCTATTTTTAGATGAGCCGCCCCAGGCACGGCACCTGGTCACATGCTCACGGCCAAGCAGCAGGGACACACAAGCCAGCAGCAGGGAGTACTAATGTGCTATGTGCTCCCACACGGACACGGCCCTGGGACAAAGGGTTGTCCTGCTGTCCATCACCCAAGCCAGTTCCCTACCAATGTCCTCCTTCTGAGAACTGGCAGATATGTTCCAGGTCACACCTGAGCCTTGGTCAATGTCCTCACTTTGCCCTTCTGCATGACGGGCTGAACAAAGATGGCCCCGAAGGCTGTGGTGCAGACCCGGGGCCCACACACTGCGACCCCACCTTGAGGGCTGGACATTCTGGGACAGGAAGAGTCCTGTGCACCTAAGGACACGTGCAGCTCTAGGCTACCACCAGGGTCCCCTAGGGGACATAGTCCCCTGCAGATGAGACTCTGGGTCAGGGAATCCCATGGACCCTGGGAGACCTGGCAACCCTGACCCTCCACCAGGCCTGCTGAGGCCCTAGGCTGCTGCCAATGATATCCACACAAAGTGGGGAGGGACAGAGGGAGAGCTGCGGTCTCCTGTGAGCAGGAACCAACTCAATGTGGATCCAAACCATGGACTCAGGTCACCCCAGGAGCTGGGGATACTGGGGCTGGGTTCTTTACTCGCCTGGGGCATCCTAGGCCTCACAGGGTACTGAGCAGCATCCCTGGCCTCTATCAGCTCCAAGTCAGCAGCTCTCCCAGTCATGACAGCCACAGATGTCACTTACCCAGCACCAATAAACTGCCCCTAGTTGAAGAACGACTGACAAATCAGTGGGGAAAAGAACAGCTCCAAGCGGGGCTGGGTGGCGGTGGTACAGGCCTGATCATCCCAGCATTCTGGGAGGCTGAGGCAGGAGGATACCAAATGTAAGCCCAGCATGAGCAACTCAGTAAGACCTTTCTCAAAATCAAAACTAAATATGAGCTGAGATGTGGCTCCATGTGAAGGACCCGGGCTCAGTTCCTGACAAAGGAAGGAAGGAAGGAAGGAAGGAAGGAAGGAAGGAAGGAAGGAAGGGAAAGAAACAAAACAGTCTAGGTCAGAATAAGTCAGGTTTTTTTTTTTTCTCTGTGGGTCTCACTAAGTCTCTAAGTTGCCCCAGGCTGGGCATCTTGAACTTGTGATCCTCCTGCCTCAGCTTCCTAAAGTGCTGGGACGACAGGCTGGTGCCTGAGAACTCAGCTAAGTCCAACTTTCAAATGGGACCTTTTCAGAAAATCTGCCACCTGCTGCAAGTTCTGAGCATCAGGACTATGGGTCCCAGCCACAGCCTGCTCCCGCCCTCCTGTCACCAGGGCAAAAACATGACGCACGCACCAAATCCCCCTCCAACCTGGCTCTGCAGACCAGCCAGTTTCCAGCCCCAGCGAGGCGGGTGAGCAAGCCGAGGCTGCTCTCCCCCTCTGCGATTAGCCCCGCATTTCCCCGACAATGGTGACTTCTAGGTTGTGTCAGGGGACAAAGCTCCCAGAGAGGCCTCTGCTCAGGGAACAGCGAGGGCTTTGTGAGCCGCAGGGCCACAGGCAAACAGAGATGATGGCCCAGGCCCGAGGGTCAGTCGGGGATCCCAGGGCCAGCTGCTCCTGCGCCATGTCTCCCCACCCTTTCCTCTCTGTCATCGTAACCCCAATACCACACGACAGCCTTGCTTCTCGGTCAGTTCCCTGCCCAGGACTGGTCACTGGTCACTGAGGAAAGACGGGTCACCACCAAACTGAGGGAGCCTCATGACAGCTGTCACAACCCAGGAAGGCCCAGACCTGCCGCTGGGGAGGGACGTGCGGCCTTCCTCCAGCCTCAGGCCCCTGTAACCTCCAGACTGGGAGGGACTCCCGCCTTGAAGTACACAGACTCCTAGTGGGGTCCCTGGACAAGTCCCCCGCGTCACAGCCTGTCTGCTTCTGAAATGTCACAAGGATGTCACCAGGCACACAAAAGCCCTCAACAGTGCCTGGGTGTAGCAGCATGTGCCTGTCATTCCAGTAATCTGATACGCTGAGGTGAGATCATCCCAAGCTTGGGCCTAGCATGGGCAACTTAGCCAGACTCTATCTCAAAATATGGCCAAGGCCCCTGGTACAAGCCTATCCCCCTGCACTATCAAAGGCTGGCACAGGAGGGTCTTCAGAGATGCCCAGCTTGGGCAACTGAGAGAGACCTTGTCTCAAAAGAAAAGGGGCTGCGAGGTGCAGCTCAGAGCACAGCCCTGTGTTCAATCCCCAGTACAAAGAGAAGAAAAGAGAAAAGAGGAGAGACGGACAAACCTCATCTCAGCTGAGCCTGAAGGTGCAGGCTTGTCATCCCAGTGTTCTTAGAAGCTGAGGCAGAAGACTGCATGGTGGAGCCTAACCTGGGCCACTTAGCAACCTCATCAGACCCTGTGTCAAAATCAAAACCAAAGGGCTAGTGATGTAGCTCAATGGGAAGGTCCTGGGTTGGATCCCACCGGGTCAGATCAGGGACCCTGTGTCCCTGACCCTGAGCCCTGCGAGGTCCTAGACTAGTGCCCATGCCGGCCGACACGCACACAGGGAGAGGACAGCAGTCCCAGAAGATAGGGTCCCACCATCTGCACAGTGTGTTCTGCTGTCTCCTGTAAGCAGGAAGCTGGACTCAACTTTGTCCCTATTCATGAAACCAGGATCCCCCTCCCCTGGAAGCCTGGGAACAGATTGCCTTCTATGGTGGGGCATCCCGGAGACAGCAGGGGGCTGAGTACCCTTCCCGGCCCTCTCCTGTTCCAATTTCAGTCATGAAAGCCATGGATGTCCCCAAGGCATCACTGTGTCCCCCAGAGTATAAAACTGTACTTAATCAAGAGCCACTGGTCTAGGGAGAGGAAAGACAGGGAAAACAAAAAGCAGAAACACAGCCGGACATAGTGACATGCACCTACCATCCCAACGCTCTGGGAGGCTGAGGCAGGAGGATTTCAAGCTGGAGCCCAACTCAAGCAATGCGACCAGACCCTGCCTCAAAACAAATCAAAACAAAAAATACAAAAGGGGCTGGGGATGAAGGCTCCAGGCTCCATCAAAAAAGGGAGCAGGGCACATAGAACAAAGACAGGAAACCCTCAGAATCCGGGGATTTGCGCTGACAGCCCCCAGAAAGAGCTTATCAAGTTCTAAGCACCCAACAGTTGAAAGTCTTGCAAGCAACGAACCGCAGCATAACTGTATGGCATAGATCTATTTTGTTTGTAGCACTAAAGACTGAACCCAGGGCCCTCACCCCGAGCGACACCTCCATACTTTTCAAGACATGGTTTTATTAAGTATCTTCAGTTGCCCAAGGTGGGCTCGAACACGCAACCTTCCTGCCTTAGCCCTAAAGCGCTGGAATGACAGGCGTGTGCCACCATGCCACTTTTCCAGCTCCTATTCAGGTGGGAAGAAAAGAGCCGTTTAAAGAAAAGAAGCGACTTGCCTAAGTTTGCAGCCAGCGAGAAGAGTCGGCTGGTCCTGAGCCGAGGTTTCTCCTCCTCTAGTAACGCGTGCAAAGATCGCAGCTGTGAGCCCGGACGCACAGCAGCTTAACCTTTGGGTTCCCACTTCGTGCCGAGACTCGGGACTTTTGTCAGTCCAGGAGGGAGTGAGACTATGCCTATTCTATAGAAAGGGAAACAGGCTCTGAGCCAAAGGCAGGCCCAGGCCACCGAAGCAGGGTGGGGCGGCGCTGGTAAAAGTGCTGGGACAATGGGGTCTCCGAGTCTAAGGGATCCTGTTCCCTGGAAACTCACAAGAACCAAGGCGGCGGCGGCGGCGAACATTTGGCGAGCGATCGCTACGCTGGGGTACGATTACCCACGGCGGTCTCCGCCACCCACCTGCGGATCACCGTTTCCAGAGTCGAGATCCAAAGAAAGAGGCACCAGGACCAGCAAGGGCCTGCCCGACGCCTCGCTGCCTCAGTTTCCCCTTTGCGCCGCCCACTCACAGAACAGCGCTACTCGCAACCACTCCAGTCCTAAACCCACCTCCTCTTACAGTCTCCAGAGCCCCGTGGGTCCTGCGTCGCTGACTCCCCACCCCGGGTACAAGGAAATCTGCACAGAGCCCCCAACTCACCGCTCAGAAGATCCAGCCCCAACCAACGGACGGCAGCGCCTGGGCTTGCGCAGTGTAGCGCCCCCGGCTCCGCCCCCCGGGCATGGCGCTTGCGCAAAAAGAACCCGCTCTCGATTTGCTTTCACTCTGCGCAGGCGCATTCGTGTGTGGGAGGAAGTGGCGCAAATAAGAGGCGGGAACGAGCTGGTCGTTAGGGCAACTGACCTCTGCGACCTATTAGGGCTGACTTGCCCTCTTGTGCGGCATAGAGCGGTGCATGGTGGGACAGTGGCGGACTCTAGCTCGTGGGCGGAGCCTACCACGTGATGTGTGGCTGGAGACGTGACGAGGCTGCCTTTGGGTACCCGGCGCCTGGAACACCTGTTCGTCCATTCACTCACCCAAAAATCACTCTTACTCAACAAAAATTTATTTCAAGTCAACCACGAAGGCCAGCAAAGAACTTTCATTACTTTGGATTAGACTAGACTTAGTAAACCAGGCCATGAACAACACGTTTTTCTTCATGGCAAACAGTTAATGACTGAAGAGCTACTTTGCCTGGGATGGATAAAGAAGACTTTGTTTCTATGTGTGGATTTGAAATAAGGGAAAAGGTGAAAAGAAGACATCACAGGCACAGGGAAGGGTGCAAATGAAGCATGAGCTAGGACAAAAAAAGAAAGAAAAGAAAAGAAAAAAAGGAAAGGCTGAGTCAGGATTAAGCCTGGTGCTCTTAAGAGAGAAAAAGAAGTATCCCAGCACGGAAGAGGATCTAAGTTCGAGCCCAGCCCAGGCAAATTAACGAGACCCTGTCTCAAAATCAAAACTAAAAAATGGGACATAGCTTGTTATGAAGAGCTGGGCCCAATCACTCAATAAACGAGGGGTCGTGGGATGTAGCTTAGTGTGAAAGTCTCCAGTACCACTACCACCACCAAAAAGCAAAGTGATCAATAACCTGACTCTTAAACCAGGGAGAAAACGTGCAAGATTAGCCCAATACACAATTATAAGAATAGATGTGAAGCTCGCCGTGATGGCGGACGACTGTAAATCCCAGCACTCGGGAGGGTGAGGCAGGAGGATTGCCATGGGTCCCAGGCCAGCCTGGGCTACATAGTAGGTTCAGGACCAGCCTAGAATACAGAGCGAGACCCTATTTCAAAAAGAAAAAAAGATGTTCCGGGAGCCTGAGGCAGTTGGGTCATATTTCCAGCGCGATTTGGGTAACTTAGCTAGTTAGTAACCCTGTCTCCAAATTTTAAAAATTAATTAAAAGGCTAGGGATGTAGCTCAGTCAAAGGCCTGTATTCAATCCCAGGGGAACGGAGAAGAAAGACACACGCGAGCGATACAGGTGCCTAAACTGTGGACTTGCTAGGAAACGCCTCTTCCAAAACCTGCGATTCTACAGGATCTCGTAGCTCCACCCATCCATCTTTGAGAGCCAGTAATGGACCGGGAGGGTTGCGGCGCGTGCGCAGAGTACTGTGGCTCCAAGTCGCCTCCTCGGGACGTGGGCGGAGCTCTGGTGCGCGTGCGCCCTGACCTGTTTGCGCACGCTCTTTTCCAGGGTACCTTGAACGCGCGGGCGGCGGGTGTCTTAGTCTGTAGACGACGGAAGAGGTCGTGTAGTGAAGTGAGTCCCGGTGTTCCAGGTGGCTAGACGTGGAGCAGGCGCAGCAGGGTTCCCGCCGGAGCAGACCTGCCTACCATGAAGCCCCCAGCAGGTACCTCGCTGAGACCCGGCTCGCCCGACCCGGGAGTCCCTTGCACCCCGCGATCGCGACCGGAGCTTTGAGCCTCCCGAGTGGCCGTCGGCCCGGGAAGGGGGAGAAATCTCCGGGCGTCTCTGCCCTATTGTATGCCGAATGAATGAACCCACTTGTCCAGCGCTAACTCTATTCGGCTAACTTCGTGAATTTGCGCCATACACCAGTAGCGGCTGGGGGGTGGACTGGGGTGAATTTTGGGGAGACTGTGGCTGAGGGATCTGGTTTCCTCTCTTCCTGGAGTTCTGGAGTGAGAGACGTTCAACAAGTAAACGAAGCTGGGCAAAGTCGCGCGGGCCTGTCATCCCGGCACCTGGAGAGGATGACGCAGAGCGATCGCATATTCGAGCCCAGCCTGAGCCATTTAAAACCTTGTCTTAAATAAATCAAAAGCAAAAAAATGGTCTGGGGGTGTAGTTAAGTGCGAAGATCCTGCGTTTAGTTCTCAGTAACACACACGCATGTGCGCCTGCGATTGAGAGCAGATGGGGGACTGTGGCGGGAAGCAGGTAAGTACGAAAGGGACAGTTTCAGGGAGGGAAAAAAATCTTTTATCAATACTTGTGCTTAAATCTGCAGTCTTCACACGGAGCTACATCCCCAGCTCATGTTTTAGTTTTGATTTGAATCTAGCTATTTGCCCACGCAGGGCTTGAACTTGAGATCCTTTTGGAGACTCCCAGATTTTTGGGATGAGGGCCTGAGTCACCGGGTGGCTTCTGGATTCTGTATTACACAAAATCGCCCAGGTTGGGGAGCTGGGGCCTCCTGTCCTTGTCCTCTAGTTTTCTTATGCTGGTCTATCCTCCAAGCCACCTCTTTCTCTAGACAATGGTACTGAGAATAGTAATTGTTTTCATGATGATAATAACAATTAGCGTTATTTAGGCTCCAGGGAGGCAGGAATGTTGTGTGCCTTGTTTACTGCAGGGTTATTATCTTCAGAATGCAGCGCAGAGGAGGCAGTCTGTGTAATTTATCTTTTTTCTAAGTTTTTTTTTTGAGACAGGGTTTCTTTGTCTATTCCAGGCTGATCTTGAACTCACTACATAGCCCAGGCCACATAAACTGGGTGTAGTGGCACATGCGTGTAATATCCTAGCGTTCCAGAGGCTGAGGCTGGAGGATTTCCACAAGTCCAAGGCTAGCCTGGGCTACACAGCAAGACCCTATCTCAAAATAAATAAATAAATAAATAAATAAATAAAATAAAGTGAGTGGATGTTTGAAAATCTTGGCTCATGCTGGGAGTATATCACAGTGCATAGTGCTTGCTTAGCATGCATGAGGTCCTGAGTTTGGTCCTCAAGTACCATAAAATAAATTAAATCCTGACTTCTCCAGGAGAATTTCTCAACAAATTCCAATCTCCACAGATCGGCATCTTTCCTGAGCTCTTGAAGCCCTTCTTGACCCCAAGTTTTTTGGGTTTTTTTTTGTTTTTGTTTTGAGTCGGGGTATTGTTCTGTAGCCCAGGCTGGCCTTGGAGCATGGCAATCCTGTCTCAGCCTCACAAGTGTTGGAACTACAGGCATGCACCACCACACCCTGCGTATGTGGTGTTGGAGGATGGAGCTCAGTGGCAGAGGGCTTGCCTGGCACACTCAAGGCCCTGGATTCAATCCCCAGTACCAAAGCTGAAAAAAAAAGACACCCCTCCCCCCAAGACAGGGCATGGCTCTGTAGCCAGGTTGGTCCTGACCTCACTATGTGGCCTAAGCTGGCCTCAAACACTCGGCAACACTCCCGCCTCAGTCTCCCAAGTGCTAGGATGCTAGGATTACGGCTGTACCATCACACACCCCTTATGTGGTGTCTGGGGATCCGACTCAGGGCCTTGCACTTGCTAGGGAAGTGCTTTTAACTGCTGAGCTACTCCTCCAGCCCCTGAAGATGCACTTTTTTTTTCCCAGCAGTTCTTCATTTATTTTTTTACAATACTGGGGGTGGAACCCAGGGCCTTCCTACTGAGCTTCCCACCCTACCCTTTTCTTTGTATTAAAAAAAAATTTTTTTTTTTTGGAGACAGGATCTCACCAAGTCAGAGTTGCCCAGGCCAGTCTTGAACTTGTGACCCTCAGCCTGCCAGCGTGCTGGGATGATAGGCCCATGCCACTAGGCTCCACTCTTTCAGCAATTCTTAAATGCATAGTGCCCTGGGCAGTGATGATTTGCTGAAATTTACAGCAAAGTCATCGGGCCACAAAGTCTAACTTAGGTAGATTTTTTATTCTATTTATTTATTCTTTATTTAGGGGTGATTGTGTTACCTCTGAGGACACTTGGCAGTATTTGGGGACATTTGTGGTTGTTGAGGCTGGGGTAGCTCCTGGAGTGGGTGAGGGCCAAGGACTGTGCTCGGCACCCTGCAGTGACCAGGATGCCCCATCTGACTGACCACACCAGACTGTGTCCACACTTGGGGTCTGGATAACCAGAGGAGAGCAAGAGCCAGGGAAGGTCCTGCGGGGGAAAGGGGCTGGCAGCTCGTGTCACTCCCCTGTGGGCCCAGCCTGGCACAGTTAGGCCCTTTCTGGCTTTCCACAGGGTTCCCTACCTTTGTACACCCTTCCGCAGCCTCAAATTCCACTCCTGGCACCTGTGGGTCTGGAATTACTGGTTGAGGAAAGGAAGCCACGCCTGTCCCTAATCGCACAGGGATTGGAGGCCCCACAACATTCGGAATTACTGGTTAATGAAAGTGGGGGGCTGTAGCAGAAAGGCTTCTCCAAGAACCCCACTATCTCTCCAGTTTTCTGCGTGGTGGGCACTGAGCAGTTCAGCAAGGCTCAGGTACCTGTTTTGTAACTGCCTCTGGACTCTGGGCCACTGCTGGCAAGACACTGTGCCTGGCACCTTTAGACAGGTTTTATCGGCAGGAGGAGGACATCAGGGGCTGGGATGTTCTCTGTAGGGTGTCCTGGGGTCCCTTCCTCCCCTGCTCCATGCCAGCGTACCCATTGTCACAGCCAGACAACTGAACACGTGTCTAGACAAAGCTGAGTGTCCCGAGAGGGACCTGGTGAGACCTCTTGGATCAGGGGACCTGTGTATTCCAAGAGACTCCAGGTCCCTGACCCCCTGCTCAGCTGAGGTCACTCCCCACACTGACACCCCCATTGATTAGGGAGAGGGGGCAGTCCCAGGAGCTGGGTTCCCCTGGTCTTCACCATCCACCCCAGAAAGAGTGATGTCTCCGGTGAGCAGGGAACCAGCTTGGTGTTGTCTCAAACCAGGAATCCAGGGTCCCTCCCACACTGGGGCACGGAGCCAGGTCATTCTCTGGGGCGGGTGTCCTGGGCACTGAGAGTGCTGGGCAGTACCCCTGGTTTCCGCCTGCTCCCTGGCAGGAGTTCTCACAGCTGTGATAACCTTGCATGTTCCCAGATCCTGCTTGCTGTCCCTGGAGGGCTGTGGGTGGCTGAGGTGCCCCTGCTCTGAGGACTGACCAGCTGGCCTTCCCTGGCTCTTGCTCTCCTCTGGTTATTCAGACCCCAAGTGTGGACATGATCTGGCATGGTCAGTCGGTCTTTGTCTCCCCCCCACTCCTGTGTGCAGCTTGTGCTGGGGACATCCTGGATGCTGCGTCCCCCTGCGCTCCCCCCGTGAACCACCTGCGCTGGGACCTGGATGCCCAGCAGATAGCAGCGCTCACTGTGGAGCTCATCGAGCGGACCAAGCGTGTGTACGACCAGGTGGGCGCCCAGCGCTTTGAGGACGTGTCCTACGAGAGCACGCTCAAGGCCCTGGCCGATGTGGAGGTGACCTACACAGGTGAGTCCCATCTGTCTGCAGCCTTGGCGGTGCGCGGGGGTGCTGGGCTGCTTCCACGTGCGCTGTAACGGGAGCCGGCAGGGCAGGCACCACCTCAGGTGAGAGCCTGGCAACCTGATGCCATCCAGTCTCTTCCTGTCCCAGAGGATGTTTGTCTTCTGTCTGAGCTTCTGAGCTTGGACCTTGCTTAGTCTGTTTTCTGTTGTTTGGGGGAGAGCGGGGGTGGGAAGCTAAGTTTTCTTTGAGCTCTCACTGTCACCCAGGCTGGCCTCCAACTCCCAGGCTCAAGAGATCCTCCTGCTTCAGCCTCTTATGTAGCTAGCAGCAGTCACGTCCTGGCACACCAGACTTCTTAAGTTATGTTCTGTTGCTATAACAGAATGCTTGAGGTAGGGCCATTTTTCAAGAAAAGTGGTTTGTTGTGGTTTAGTCATAGAGGTTAGGGAGTCTGAAGACTGGGGCACAGCATCTGGGCAGGGCCTGGTGTTTCTTTGCCTCTTGATGGAGAGGGACAGGCAGGGGACAGAGCGCAGGTGACCTTGCTCCGTGATGGCCCCCTCTTGACGAGTAGACACCTGTGAGGAGGGTGTCACTCCGTCGTCATTCACAGCCTAGTTCTTTCCTAGCACAGCGTGGCTGCCGGTGGGCTGCAGGCCCAGGGACCTCCTCCGTCCTGCTGGCCCGTCCCCTCAGCCGCCACCCCAAGCTGCCATCTGCTCCATGCAGCCTCCTTTCCTAAGAGAGCGCAGAGCGGAACCCTGACCCTTGCGGCCCCGGGAGATGCTTGCATCTGGGAACACAGACGTCCTCACTTGAAGCCAAGGGTCCCTGTGTTGAGTGGGCATGCAGCCTCCGGCTGTGGCCCTGGCAACAGCTTTCAGCTGTGGGCACAACTCTGGGCCCCAGTTCCTCCCCCGCAGCCCAGCCTTTGCCAGCCTGGGCTTCTGTCTCCTACTCCTTGTAAGGCACTGGCTCCTTCCCTCCCCCCACTCTCAGGGCGTCCTGTGGGGCCCAGTCACGAGAGATAATTGTGTCCTCCACGCTCTCCCCTGACCCTGTCCCTTCTCTCCGGAGCTAGGGTGATTATAAGAACAGAACGGGGCTGGGGGCATAGTTGAGTAGTTAGAGAGCTTGCTTAGCAAGTGTACAGCCCTAGGTTCAATTCCCCAACACCACATAACGCTGGGCATGGTGGCACACGCCTGTCATCCCAGCACTCGGGAGGCTGAGGCAGGTGGATTGCCGTGAGTCCAAGGCCAGCCTGGGCTACACCAGTGAGTTCAGGACCAGCCTAGGCTACAGAGCAAGATCTTGTCTCAATAAATAAATAAATAAATAAATAAATAAATAATAAAACCCTCCTGGGCTCAAGGAGTCCTCTTGTTTCAGCTTTCCAGAGTGCTGGGGTGCCGAGTCTGTGCTACCAGGTCTGGCATTGTGTTTGCCTCTGGACTACGACATCCCTGTGGCCACAAGCAGTGGCTCCTTGTCTCTGTCCCTGCTCCAGCCCCTGCCTGGTGCAGAGGACTCAGAAGGGGCTGTGTGGTTGAGGACTCATGCCAGCTCTGACAGGGCTGTCCTTACTCCTTGTCCTTTGTCACTTACCTCAGTCCAGAGGAACATCCTTGACTTCCCTCAGCATGTGTCCCCGTCCAAGGACATCCGGACGGCCAGCACCGAGGCAGACAAGAAGCTGTCCGAGTTCGATGTGGAGATGAGCATGCGGCAGGACGTGTACCAGAGGGTCGTGTGGCTGCAGGTGATGGGCGGGGTGAGCCGCTGGGGGTGGCAGGGGTCTGCTCAGCAGCGGGGGGCAGTGGTGCCAGGGCAGGGGCAGGGGGAAGGACACCTAATCAGGACCAGGAACTCTGTCCTCTTGGTTTTAAAAAGGGGAGCCAGGGACTGGTGGCGTAACTCAGGGGTTAGAGCACTTGCCTAGCATCTGCAAGGTCCTGAGTTAGATTCCCCAGTGCTAGGTAAAAACTAGCCTGACCTGATACAGTGGCGTACACCTGTAATCCTAGCCCTTGGGAGGCTGAGGCAGGAGGACTATGGTGAGTTTGAGGCCAGCTTGGGCTACCTCGTTGAGTACAGAATCAGCGTGGACTTCAGAGCAAAACCCTGTGGCACGTAAATATCTAGATCTAGATACATACATACATACATACATACATACATGAATGATGGGGACACCTGTCACCCCAGGAGGAGGGCAGCTGAGGATCTCAAGTTCAAGCTCAGCCCTGGCAATCAGCAAGACCTGGTCTCAAAAGAAAATATAAAAGGAATCTGGGCCTGGTGGTACAGAGTAGTCATCCCAGCACTTTGGGAGGCTGAGACGGGGGTCGCAAATTTGAGCCCAGCCTAGGCAACTTAGTAACTTAGAAGACCCTATCTCAAAGTCAAATTAGAAAGGCCTGGAGATGGAGCCCCCTGAAGGCCCTGGGATCCATTGCCATGCTGGACGCACCCTGACACCTGCACTCGTTGCTGTGACCATCCCTCACACAGCATACAGGCTGGCACTGCGCTGGGTGGTGGCTCAAGCCTGTGTATTGGATAATCAGGATGTTATTTTTTGTGGCACTTGGTTTTTTGTTTTTTTTTTTTTTTTGAGACAAGGTCTTGCTCTGTGGCCCAGGCTGGCCTTGGACTCACTGCAGTCCTCATGTCTCAGCCTCCTGAGTGCTGGGATTATAGGCATGCACCACCATGCCCAGTTTAGTGCTTGCTAGGCAAGCACTTTAACCGCTGGGCCATTCCTCCAGCCCCAGATTTTCCTGATTTTGAAATTGGATCTCAATCCCTAAGTTGCCCCCACTGGGCTGAAACTTGAGCTCTTCCTGCCTCAGCCTGCCAGAATGCTAGGATGACAGGCCCATGCCACCATGCCCAGCTTGTGACAAGGTGTTAGGAATGTGCCAGCCTACAATCTGTAGCAGCCACACCATCGCAGATTCGTGCCGCCCCACTCCCCCGTGGCCACGCATTGTGTTCCTGCCGTAGGAGAAGGTGCAGAAGGGCTCACTGAGGCCCGAGGCAGCGCGGTACCTGGAGCGGCTCATCAAGCTTGGCCGCCGGAACGGGCTGCACCTGCCTGAGGACACGCAGGAGGTGAGTGTTTGGGCCCTGGGGAGACCCGGCAGGTGGCCTGACCCAAGGGAGGGAGAGGAGCTGGTGGATTTGCCCTGGAGAGATGGGTTCTGAGGGGGAGAGGCTGGCTGCAGGCACTGGGCCCCTGGGAGGCCTGCAGGGTCTGCCCTACCTGAGGGGCCCAGCTCATCCAGGCCGCAGCCTGAGGCCACAGCCAGGACCTCAGGGCAGACGCCATCCCCGCTGGGTAGGTACCCCTGGGGAAGGGGAGGCTCACACTCAGGGACTGGCAAATGTGCTGTTCTTACCACCTCTGGGATCTGAGGCAGGAGGATCACAAATTCACTCCCAGCCTGGGGAACCTGACTGCAGAAGTCACACGTACAACACGTACAAGATGGTCTTCCTCGGGCTCTGCCCTTCTGCTCCCTGCCCCTGTTGGGAGCGGGGGTCCCCTCCTCACCGCCGGCTTGTGCCCTGCAGAAAATCAAGAGCATCAAGAAGCGACTGAGTCTGCTGTGCATCGACTTCAACAAGAACCTGAACGAGGACACAACCTCCCTGCCGTTCACCCGGGAGGAGCTGGGTGAGGCACTGGGTGGCCGCCCCGTGGGGCCTGTCGCTGGGGACAGAGGCCTTCATCCTTAGGGTGTGGGGTGGCGCTCCTGGACTCCTGGACATTTGATTCATTTTTCCTGTTCCTGGCCAGCGCTCTCATGGGCCCCTGCCAGCCTTGTGAGGACATAATTATGTGCTTGGGCCCTAGGTGTCTCAGGAGAGACCATCCCACCCTCTTCACTGCCAGGGGCCTGTGGGCCAGTAGCTAAAGGAGTGGGCAGCCCTGGTGGCCCTCCGTGGGTATCCTGGAAGTGTGTCCTTCCTGGAGCCCAGTCCTGGGATGGTCGTGGAGGTGGGGGAGGTCACAGCTTGGTCCTCCACTTGAGTCCTCCTAGTGGTCATGCTGGTCAGACTGACCGAAGAAACTCCCGGAGGAAGGGGTCCTCCAGGTGATGGGGTCAGAGGCTCATCCAGGAGAGTGGGGAGGCTGCCTGCAGGGCCTTGCGGGTAGGGCACTGGGGTTGGCTTTTAGGGCCAGCACACCAGGAAGCACCCTCTGCATGGGTCCCTAACAGCCATGGCTTTGCCATTGGTTCTTCAGGGTCCTGGATTTTGTTTTTGTCATTTGAGGTGCCCTGGCATTTCCCAGCAGGGGCTTGGCTGCCACCCCTACCTCCTGGTCATAGGCCTTGAGTGACTGAGGACGTAAGGCCCTCTGGGCCCCCAGTAGTGGAGACTTGAGCAGAACTTGGCTCTTCCAGGTTGTCCTGATGATACAGTTCCCCGTGGCCAGGCGGGAGGTCCCCTGGGCTCTGCCTCCTGTGGCTGCCTGTCACCCACCCCACTGGTCCCACCATTTCCTGCCCTGCGTCACTGTCCCTTTTCCCCAGGAGGGCTCCCCGAGGACTTCCTGAACTCGCTGGAGAAGACAGAGGACGGCAAGCTCAAGGTCACCCTGAAGTACCCGCACTACTTCCCGCTGCTGAAGAAGTGCCACGTGCCGGAGACGCGCAGGAAGGT
This sequence comes from Ctenodactylus gundi, assembly GCA_004027205.1. Lineage (NCBI taxonomy): Eukaryota > Metazoa > Chordata > Mammalia > Rodentia > Ctenodactylidae > Ctenodactylus > Ctenodactylus gundi. The sequence goes on along the minus strand of PVKB01000485.1, from coordinate 663,595 downwards.
GGAGGAGGCCTTCAACTGCCGCTGCAAGGAGGTGCTCAGGGGCCCCGGGCAGCGCCCTCCGCCCACCTGCCAGCTGGGCCTCCTGGGGCCACGTGGGCCCTGGCATCGCTCCGCCTGTCCCTGGGCCCAGCGAGGTTGGACCCCTCCGCCGGCCTCAGCCTCACAGTGTCATCCCTGCTGGTGCTGAGGTGGCTCATGACCCTGTGTCCCCACTGCCCGGGCAGTTTGTCCAGCACACGAAGGCAGTGACACCATGCAGGAGCCCAGGAGGCCAGAGGGGGGCCTCAGAGCTACACCCCGGGGCTGTGCAGGTTGTGAAAGTCTGCATCCAGCAGGAGGGTTCTGAGTTTTCCACATCCCGGCTGGACTCACACCATCTTGGTTTTGGTGTAACAGCATGGCATTGGGAAGGCAGGGGCTTAGTCAGGGCTTGCTGGCCACATGAAGGGAGGCGGCCTTCCCCTTGTCCTGGGGCACCTGGTTCCCCTGGGAGCACCCTACCATTGGCACAGCAGGCCATCAGCTGTGAACCACGTCACTGTCGCTGCCTGGCGGGACTTGACCACCTCATGGCTGGTGTGGGGGTCATCACCACTTCACCCAGCAGGGAGACCAGGATGCTGCAACCTTCACAGTCCAGCAAGAACCTGTCCCCAAATTCTGTCCTGGTCCTGAGTATGAGTCCCATGGGAAGTACTGAGGTCCATCCGGGTCCACGGGAGCCTGGCTTTGTGACCATTGCCACATGGGCCACACTGCCAGCCCGAGGTTGGGCCTATATCTGGTGCGTAACTCCCACAGCTCCCAATTTCATGTGGGAGCGGAACAGTGAGTCCCCCAGTATCATGTATGTCCCCGCAGGCACAGTGCGGTGGTACTCCCCGGGACGGCCCCCAGCGCCCAGTCCCCAGATCGTGTCTGATACAGGAGTGCTGGTTCTGAGAGGGACTCGGGTTGAGGCAGTACAGCAGGCCATGCTGGGGAAAACCAGGTGCGCTGGTGCAGCGTGGGGGACACAGGCGGTTGGGGGGCCGCGCTACCCTACAGTGACTGTCACTTGCAGGAGAACTGTGCCATCTTAAAGGAGCTGGTAGCCCTGCGGGCGCAGAAGTCCAGTCTGCTGGGGTTCCCCACTCATGCTGACTACGTCCTAGACATGAACATGGCCAAGACCAGCCAGGCTGTGGCTGCCTTCCTAGGTAACCCCACCCAGGGAACACGCGGTGGGGAGGGGGGGCCCGGCTGCCCCGGAGCCCTGCAGCTCCTGCCCAGGAACTGGGATTTTGCTCCCCACCTGACTCATTCATCCAGTATCACAGTTAACGTCCCTGCTCTGGAGTGAGGCCTGGGTCTGCCAGCCAGCCGAAAGCCCTGGGTCAGAGCCCACATTGAGTCCCCTCCCCGTGAACACTAGGACAACTCCAGCATGCTGACATACCTGGGTCATCTTGGCGCTCTGGGAGGCTGAGACAGGAGGTTTCAAAGTCTAAACCTCGCCTTGGCAACTTACTGAGATCCTGTCTCAAAACACAGAGGGCTGGGGCCAGGGCTCCGGTGCTGGGGGGAAAGCCGGGCCAATGGGTTTGATCACCTGAGAGGGCCTCCTGCCGGGCGCTGCACCTTGGGCCCAGCTCACCCTATCGGCTGCCCCGCCCTCCCGCTGCAGACGAGCTGGCGCAGAAGCTGAAGCCGCTGGGGGAGCAGGAGCGCGCAGCCATGCTGGAGCTGAAGGCCGCCGAGTGCGCGCGCCGGGGGCTGCCCTTTGACGGCCGCCTGCACGCGTGGGACATGCGCTACTACATGAACCAGGTGGAGGAGACACGCTACCACGTGGACCAGAACCTGCTCAAGGAGTACTTCCCCATGCAGGTGGTGACGCGGGGGCTGCTGGCCATCTACCAGGAGCTCCTGGGGCTCACCTTCCAGCTGGAGGAGGGCGTGGCCGCCGCGGCCTGGCACGAGGACGTGCAGCTGTACGCGGTGCGCGACGCCGCCTCGGGTGACCTGGTGGGCAAGTTCTACCTGGACCTCTATCCCAGGTGGGTGCCGGGGCGGCCAGAGCAGGGCAGGGCCACACGCAGCCCCCAGGTATGAGCCTGTCCTCATCCCCACCCACCTGCAAGCTTGAGCTCCTGCTCAGTGCAGCTCCGGCGTGGGCCCGGTCTCAAAATCAAAATTAAAAACGTGCTGGGGCTGCAGCTTGGTGTGAATGCCCTGGGCTTAATCCCCAGGATTTCAAAAAAAAAAAAAAAAAGTTGTCCCCAGCGGGTGGGATGTCTGTTGTTGTCTGTCCTAATGAGCATGGGAGGGACTATGGTCATGGCTGCAGTTTTACCTGGACGCTGGACTGTCCTCAGACAGGGACCCAGCTTTATCGTGGCCCAGGGCTGCCAGCACCCTAGGGACTGGGAACCCTGCCGGAAGCCCTCTAAGCCTCCTGGCTGAGGACCCCCGGCCCTGCGGGGTCCCGTGGCCTCTGTTGTCTGCTGGGCTGAGGGACATGTAGTTGGGCGGGGTCACCTCCTCCCCCTCCACAGACTGACCCACCTGCTGCCTCAGGGAAGGCAAATACGGGCACGCCGCCTGCTTCGGTCTGCAGCCAGGCTGCCTGCGGCCGGATGGCAGCCGCCAGGTTGCCATTGCCGCCATGGTGGCCAACTTCACGAAGCCCACGCTGGACGCGCCGTCGTTGCTGCAGCACGACGAGGTGGAGACCTACTTCCACGAGTTCGGCCACGTCATGCACCAGCTGTGCTCGCAGGTGGGCTCTGAGGGCCCGTGCTCAGCCTCGTTCAGGGCTGCGTCATCCCACGTCACCGCCAGGGTCTTGAAACAGGACCCAGGTGGAACCTGGGATCCAGCTGTGGGCAGGGTGGTCCCCCGAGCCTTTTGGGCCTTTGAGAGGGGGTCATCCCCCTGGATTGTCATATCTTCCCTCTGGGTCCATGTCCTCACTTACCCTGTGTGTGCATGTGTGTACGTGTTCATGCTCGTGTGCTACTGAGGATCGAGCCCAGCCCTTGTGCTAATCTACCACCTACGTTCCCAGCCCTTTTATTTGAGACAGGGTCTCACTCTATAGTCCAGGCTGGCCTTGGACTCACAGCAATTCTCCTATGTCAGCCTCCCTAGTGCACCACCACGCCTGGATTTATGTGATACTGGGGAATCAAACTCAGGGTGTTAGGCTTGATAGGCAAGAGCTTTACCTGCTGTGCCATTCCTCCAGACCCCCATTTTTATTTTTGATTTTGAGACAGGGTCTCGCTGAGTTGCCCAGCTGGGTTTGAACTTGGGATTCTCCTGCTCCAGTCTCCCAAAAAGCTGGGTGACAGGCCCGTGCCACTGAACTCCACCTTGTTTGTGCTTGTTTGTATAAATCAATGAAACTGTGCTGCTCCCCCCACGCTGGCCTGTCAGTCCCTCTGAGGAACAGAGTTCTGGTAGCAGCGCCATGAGGAGGGAGAGAAGCGTGGGCAGCCAGCCAGGCAGGTTCACGGGGCTGGGCTGGATCAGCTGACAGACAGCCTGTGTCCCATTGTTTCCCACTGTCTGTGGGCTAGGGGTGGGGTGGCACCTCTGGCGTGTCATTGGGTAGTCCCTGTGTGCTCAGGAGGGCAGCCTGGCCAGGCCTCGGGCTCAGGCCTGTCCTTCCAGCACTCTGGGAGACTGAGGCAGGAAGATCACAAGTTTGCATTCAGCTTGGGTAACTTAGTGAGATCCTGTCCCAAAATCAGACACGAAAATGGGCTGGGGACATAGGGCAGTGTGAAGGCCCGAGCTGGATTCCTAGGGGCGTCCAGGCTGGCCCCTCCGAGGCTCTGCGTCTCCCCCTCAGGCTGAGTTTGCCATGTTCAGTGGGACCCACGTGGAGCGGGATTTTGTGGAGGCGCCATCACAGATGCTGGAGAACTGGGTGTGGGAAAAGGAGCCGCTGCTGCGCATGTCCCAGCACTACCGGACCGGCAGTGCTGTGCCCCAGGAGCTGCTGGAAAAGCTCATCCAGTCCCGGCAGGCCAATACGGGTGGGGACTGGGACAGGGTTGGAGGGGTGGAGGACGGCACAGAGTGGCCACCAACCCCCCCCTCCCACCCAGGCCTCTTCAACCTGCGCCAGATCGTCCTGGCCAAGGTGGACCAGGTGCTGCACACGCAGACAGATGCAGACCCAGCTGAGGAATACGCGCGGCTCTGCCAGGACATCCTCGGGGTCCCTGCCACCCCAGGTAGCCGCCCACACTTGCCCGGGCCTGGAGCTGGCCTCCCCTGCTCCCCAGATTCCACATGCAGCTGGGCATGTCCTGTCCCAGGAGGAGCGGGGTGGCCGTGGGGCTCTGGGCTCAACCCTCCCTGCGCCCACCCAGGCACCAACATGCCCGCTACCTTCGGCCACCTGGCTGGCGGCTATGACGCACAGTACTACGGCTACCTGTGGAGTGAGGTGTTCTCCATGGACATGTTCCACACGCGCTTCAAGCAGGAGGGTGTGATGAGCCCCAAGGTGAGGGGTCGGCGCACAGGGAGGGGCCCCAAGTGGCACGCACAGGCCTGGGGACAGTCCTGTCACACAGGACCATGAATGGCACATCCTGGCAGCCTTCCTGGTATTGGCTTAGCATTTCCGTATGTGACTGGCAAGGAGAGGGCCACAGAGGGACATCTGTGCCCATGCTGGCCTGTGCTGGCCTGGCTGCGGCAACCTCATCCCCACCTGACCTCCCCGTTCCTTCACATACCCCCACTCACGCTGTGCCCCACACCCAGCTATGCCCCGTCTGCCCGCAGGTGGGCCTGGACTACCGGAGCACCATCCTGCGACCTGGTGGCTCCCAGGACGCCAGCACCATGCTCAGGCTCTTCTTGGGCCGCGAGCCCAAGCAGGACGCTTTCCTCCTCAGCAAGGGGCTGCCTGTGGGGACTGCCATGCCCACCAACTGCTGACCCCTGCTCTGGGGAGACCTGCTGCCCCTCTTGAGCATCTGCTGCCCCTCTTGAGCATGGGCCTCTGTGGGGACCCGCTGACCCTACAAGCAGGGGCCACCTATGGGGACAGTGATGTCCCCTGTGCCTTAGCCCAGCTTCGATTGGGTGCTGGGGCGGCCCCCCTCCCTGGTACCACCACATTCAGATGCCAGACCCCGGGAGTTTGCAGGGCGCAAGCGCACCCCCTCTGCACTGTCACTGTTGCACTGGTGACCCCGTGGGCAGCGTCCCTGGTCATAAGGTGGATCTGTGACCTGCAGCATTAAACACTGGAAACTGGTGCTGTGGGCTGCTCCTTGGCTCAATCGTCTCATTCATGGGACAGACACATGGCCGTGGCACGGTGGGACCCAGGACAGGCCCGGCCTGCCGGGGGAGCCTGGGAAGGGCCCCAGCCCACCCGTCCTTCCAGGTCTTGGTGCTGGGGTCAACTGCTGGAGGGTCTGCTTCCTGCTACATTGCCGTGGGGCAGCCCTGGGACCTGGGCCAACAGCCGTCCTGAGTGCTCTGAAAAACACTTCCTGCACCTGCAACTACTTCCCCTGGCCTACGGGCTAAAGTCGGTCAGCAGGGATCAGCATGGCACAGATGCCAGCATCTGGTTAGTTTTCTTTATTGTTTGCAGGAAGGATGGGCAGCAGGCACTGCGAATCAAGCCCTGAGTTACGTTCCCAGCGGCCCCCCCCCCCCACCTCTTTGAGACAAGGTCTTACTCTGTACCCCAGGCTGCTCCCAAAGTCACTATGTGGCCTAGGCTGGCCTTGGACTTAACCACTGTGCTCCTGCCTCAGCCTCCTGAGTGCTGGGGTTATGGGCACACCACTATGCCCAGCTTATATGGTGCTGGGGAATCAAACTCAGGGCCTCATGCTTGCAAGGCAAGCGCTTCAACCGCTGTGCCATTCCTCCATCCCATCCCATCCCAGCCCATTTTTATTTTTGATTTTGAAACAAGGTCTCACTAAGTTGCCCAGGTTAGGCTGGAACTCATGATCCTCCTGCCTCAGCTTTCCAGAGTACTGGGATGAGAGGCCTGCACTGCAGGGCCCGTCTCTGGTTTCTGATGGAAAAGTTGGCCGTGTTTTCGCCCAAGTCGCCATCAAGGCTGAGTCAGACACAGCTCGTGCCCTTCTGTTATCGGCAGCTCAGCCTCCATTGAAGTAGGTGGGGCGGGGCTCCTGAATCCTTTGATGATTTTTTTTTTATGAGACAGTCTAGCTCTGTAGCCCAGGCTGCCCTTGGATTCACAGCAATCTTCCTGCCTCAACCTCCCAAGTGCTGGGATTACAGGCATGTGCCACCACACCCAGTTTATGCATTACTGGGGAATCAAACTGGGGTACTCAGCACTTGACCACTGAGCCATTCCTCCAGCCCTTCATTCAATAATTTTTCCAAAATATCTCATGGCCTCTTTGTCCTTTTCCCTGTGGCCGCAGTACTGCAGAGCGCACCAGGCCTTCCCACTGCGCTGCATCCCTAGTGCTTTTTATTGCTGAATTTGAGTCACTGAGTCGCGATCCAGGCTGGGTTGAATTTGCGATCCCCTGCTTCTGCCTCCCAGAGTGCTAGGATTACACACAAGACCCCATACCTGGCTCTGTGGCTTTGTTCGTGGCTCAGAAAGACATCAAGGAATGGATGCGTGGGCTCCCCTGCCCCGTCCCAGCCTCTGATGTCCTTCACAGACAGCTGTTAGCGTCTCGGGAGCCACTCCCTGCCCCAGGACAGCTCCCTCCCTGGATAAGCCCTTGGTACCCTGCTGGTAGACCAGTGTGGGACTGCAGGACCCTGGAGGCCTGAGATCCACGTGGGCGGGGCCACTGTCACCTAGCCAGGACCCATACCTGACACAACTGCCTCAGCTGAGAAGGCAGGTGAGCGGGGACACAGTCAGGACTGTCCTCAGCTGGCCACTGGCTGCAACCAGTACTGGATTCAGGGCAGTTGTTACGTCTGCTTAAAATACCTGGGGCTTGGAAAAAGAAAGGTGAAGCCAAGTCCTGTGGCTCAGCATTCTGGGAGGCTGAGGCAGGAGGATATCAAGATTGGAGCCCAGCCCGGGCAATATAGAGAAACCCTGTCTCAAAACCATGAATTTAAAAACAGGCTGGAAGCTGGTTGTGGTGGCATATGCCTGTAATCCTAACACTCTGCAGGCAGAGGCTGGAGGATTTCTGTAAATTCAGGGCCAGTCGGGGCTACATAGTGAGCTTAGAACCAGCCTGGACTAGAGTGAGACTGTCTCAAGTAAGTAAAAAATGAGTGGGTGGAGGGAGCCTGGAGGATTGGCAGAACGGTTAAAGCACTTACCTAGCAAGTGCAACGCCCTGAGTTCAATTCCCCAGCACCACATAAGCTGGGTATGGTGGACACCTGTAATCCAACCAATCAGGAGGCTGAGGCAGGAAGATTGCTATGAGTTAAAGGCCAGCCTGGGCTACAGAGTGAGACCCTGCCTCCAAAAAAAAAAAAAAGATAAAAATGGTCTGGGGTCATAGCTCAGTGTGAAGGTCCATCCCACGAACACAAAACCGTTTGGTCAATGTCTCACCACACCCCTGAGCTGGCCACAAGGGCACAAGAGCACGGCTGAGTTGGCCCTAAATAACTAACTAGCCAGCGTGGGTGGCTGCAGTACTGGCCGTTTCCAGCAGGTGGCAGCATCTGGTCACACCCGGCCTCAAGGCTCCTGTTTGGACCTGAATGCTTAAGTCCCTGAGTTGGGCCCATTCAGAGGAGAGTCTAGCAGCTCTTTCTCTCCAGCTTTTTCTCCTCTAGAGCAAAAGAAATACAATGTGAACCATGTGATTTAAAATATATATATGTACACACACACACACGGGATGAAGCCCAGGTCCTTCGTGCTGACCTACATTCCAACGCTGAATTTTTTTTAATTTTGAGAGCTGGACGTGGCACAGTTCTGTATTTCCGGTATTTAGGAGGCTGAGGCCAGAAGATTGCCTGTGAGTCCAAGGCCAGCCTGGGCTCACTACATGGCTCCCTGTGTAGCCCAGACTGGCCCTGGACTAGTGCCAGGATTACAGGCATGAACCACCATGCCCAGCTTTATGTGTGGCTGGGGAATCGAACTCGGGGCCTGCGCTAGCTAGGCAAGCACTGGTATACACCTGTAATCGTAGCACTCAGGCGGCTGAATCAGGAGGACTGCCTCGAGTTCGAGGCCAGCCTGCATTAGTGAGTTCAGGACCCACCTGGAGACTACAACGAACCTCAAAAAAAAAAAAAAAAAAGGTTAAAGTAGCGCAGTGTGAGGGCCCTGGGTTCAATCCCCAGTGCAAAAAAGAAGATTGAGCTTTATAAATAAATGTAAAAGTGGCAACCTGAGAAGTAGCGCAGTCCTGTAACCCCAGCACTTTGGGGCCTGAGGTAGAAGAATCCTGACTTCGTGCCCAGCTGGACAATTTAGAAACTTAGTGACACTGTGTCTCCACTAATTAAAAATGAGCTGGAGTGTTGCTCAAAGTGCAGGTCCCCGTGTCCGATTCACCAGTACCGCAAAAAAAGGAAAACAAGGGAGTCTTGGAGTTCATTGGCTGTTTTTAAACGAACAGATCATTTCCTTTTATTTTTTGAAACAGGGTCTCGCTCTGCAGCCCAGGGTGGTCCTAACCTCACTGTGGACCCCAGGCTGGCCTTCGACTCAAAACAATCCTCCTGCCTCAGCCTCCCAACATTTCCTTTTCAGTACCCCTCTACCTACCTCTAGTTCTTGCACGGGACACCCATTGGTCACGCCCCTTGGGCTCGGTCACGGCCCGGCGGTGGTGCGCATGCGCGCTTCCACTGTTCTGTCTCGTCACTGAATCGGCACAAACCATTTTTGTTTGCCTCACTGATCGGGGGGGGGCGTCAGAGGGCCGCCTCCTGCTGAAGGGGAAAAGCCGTCCCTTCTATTCCCTTAGCCATGGCTTTGGTGCCGTGCCTGTGTGGAGTCCACTTTCGTGTCGGGAGCTGACTGCGGCTCCGAGGCCCCCACGGCGCGCGAGCTTTTGGCTGGAGTCCCCTAGCGGCAGCGTTGGTTCCGTCCGGCCTGATTACGTTGCGGCCAAGATGGCGGCCCCCATGCCGCGCCGAGAGCCTCGCAGCTGGTGGCTTCTGGGTCGGCGATCACTTGACCGGCACGGTGAGCGCCTCGGAGGCCTGGCGGGCGCCTGCCGGCCGCGGGGTGGGGAACAGAGGGTGGCGGCAGCGCCCGGATCCCGGGACTGTGGCTTCGGGGCGGGGTGGCGCCGGGGCCCCCGAGCCTTGGCCAGGTCCTCTGTCCCGGATCGGGAGTCCTTGGTCTCCGGGCGTCCCGTCTCCGGCGAGTCTGGGGCCCGGCGCCGGGGTCGGCTTGCCCGGCTGGCGCCCTCTGCTGGAGCCCGCGCCGGGCGCTCGAGGCGTGGCGTGGGGCGGAGGACGCGCGGCCGAGGACGGAGGCGCCGCCGGGGTCCCGGCTGCGTCCCTCTTCCCGCGCTGGTGTCCTCACCACGGGGACTAAGCGCCCTGCCCTGAGCCGCGTCCCCAGCCTGTCGTCTGTTAGCTCTGTGTTCGGTTGGAGACCACGGCCGCAGCTAGGCTTGCGGGGGCCTCCGTGCCCGCGGCGCGCGCCTCCGCCCGTTAGCTCCTTCTGTCTGTCGGTAGGCGCCACGGGCGGGCCCGGTTTGCCACGCGTTCTCGGGCCCCCAGGAGAACAGGGTTGAAAGTTAGGGTCAGACCTTAGAGCTGTGTTTTTTTTGTGCTAAATGAAGTTCCCAAACTCGCATGTGCCCCGGGTCAGGGCCCACGCGGGAGCCCCTCAGCCCCTCCCTCGCTCTCCGCAGCCTTGACCACGCGTTCTTATTTTATATTTTGAAACAGGATCCTAACCGGGCATGTCATCCTCGCAAACTAGGAGGCTGAGGCAGGAGATCGAATCCCCAATACCAAAAAAAGGGGGAGGGTGCGGGATGTTGCTGAGTTGCCCAAGGTGGGTTTGACCTTGAATCCCCTGCCGCACTCAGCCTCTGGAGTGCCCGGCTAAGATGGCGCCCTGTTACCCAGACAGACAGGGAGCCGGACGTCAGCATCTTGTCGGCCTGAGAGCAACAGTTGCTCTTCTGGTAAGACGAGGAATCAGGCCTCGTGTCCCTGGGCGCCCTGCTGGTCCACACCCCCTCTGCCTGCCCTGGTCTCTGGCGGTCCGGTTCAAGGGATGACTCTCCTCTAATGGCCACTTTGTGCTGCCACTGAAGACCGAGGCAGGCTGGGGCGTGCCATGATTGGGAAGCGTCTGCCATTGTGTGTGCATGCGTGTGTGTTATGTGTTACTAGCGATTGGTCCCAGAGCCTACGTGATGAGCTACACTCCAAACCCTTTTTTTCTTTTCTTTTATTCAGACAGCGTCTTGCTCTGTAGTCCAGGCTGGACCTGCTCTCACTGTGTAGCCCAGCCTGGCCTCCAACACACAGTAATCCTCCTGCCTCAGCCTCCCACGCACTGGGATTACAGACATGCGCCACCATGCCCAGCTTACGTGGTGCTGGGGACTGGAGCTCGGCCCTAGCCCTAGGGCCGCACTCTGACCCTGCTTTAGTCCTCAGCCTACCCTTTTTCCTTTTTAAAGACAGGATCTCGCCAAATCACTAAGTTACCAAGGCTAGGCAACAACTTGCACCCTCCTGTCTCAGCCTTCCTTCCAGAGTGCTGGGATGACAGGCCTGGGCCACCACACCCCACTTGCCCAGCTTTTCATTTTAATGCTATAAATTTTGTTCTTTGTGATATTGGAGATCAAGCCCAGAGCCTTCATGCTGAGCTGCATCCCCAGCCCATTGTTCCGTTTTTTGATTCTGAGGCAGGGTCTCATGAAGTCACCAAGTAGCCCACCTGGGCTGGGACTTGGGTCCCTCCTGCCTCAGCCTCCCAGACTGCTGAGATTTCAGGTCTGCACCACTGATGCCAGCCTAATGCCATCACCTCTTGTACCGCAGGGTTCCCACTGTAGTGGCAGAGGACCTGATCAGTGTTCAAGTGGAGGCAGAGTCTGATGCCATGGTGACGGAGCAGGAGCTGGCGGCCATCGGGCAGACGCTGGTGGACCCCAAGCAATCCCTGCAGGCCCGCTTCCGGGCGCTCTTCACGCTGCGCGGGCTCGGGGGACCAGGAGCCATCACGTGGATCAGCCGGGCCTTCGGGGATGATTCTGCCCTGCTGAAGCACGAGCTGGCCTACTGCCTGGGCCAGATGCAAGATGCCCGTGCCATCCCTGTGCTGGTGGAGGTGCTGCGGGACACTAGCCAGGAGCCCATGGTGCGCCACGAGGCAGGTGACTGCTGACCCGTACCCTGCCCCTCGGCTCCCTGTCACCTGCCGCTGCTTTCCTGGGCTCCTGTGACCCCCACTGACAGGTGGCAGACAGGAGCAGCCTTTGTAGAAGGAGCTGAGTAGTGTTCTCAGCTCTGTGCAGTAGACTGCATGTGCTGCAGCCACTCCCAGGTCACCACCCGTTGGATATGCTAGCGCTTGTCTGTCATTAATCTCCTGTGGCAGGCTGAGGCAGGAGGGTCTAGAGTTTGATCTGGCGTGGGCAACTACTTACGAGACTCTGTCTCAACTATGCCTGGCCCTAAGGCCTTTGCATGTGCTGTCCTGTCTTTAGACTGCCCTGAGCAGGACCCAGGGGTGCAGGCCTGTAATCCCAGTACTCTGGGAGGCTGAGTCAGGAGGATCATACGTTTGAACCCAGCAGTCTGGAGAACTCAGCGAGTCTCAAATTTAGAAAGAACAATTGACTAGGAATGTAGCCCAGTGTGAAGGCTCTGGTCTCAATTTTCATTACCAAAAAAAGAGAAAGAATAAAGGGTGACATATCCCACCTCCCATCCCTCCTCCTGGAAGGGCTAAACTCCGGTCTTCCAAGTCACTAGATGTCTGGACTCCTCTCCCATCTCAGGGTGCCCTTTGGGGAGGGAGGCTCCAGGCAAGGCCCAAGTTCTGGAGGCTGTTGGTTCCTGGCGCACCTTGATGTCTGTATGCAGTGCTCCTCCACTCAGCCATGGCCAGGGTGGGACTGTGGATGCTAAGGGAGCCAGTGGATAGGGTGACTGGCAGCTCTGGGACGTGCCCCAAGTTTCTCCCATCTGAGCTCTGCTTGTGCTTTTCAGGGGAAGCCCTGGGCGCCATCGGGAACTCCGAGGTCCTGGAGCTCCTGAAGCAATACTCCTCTGACCCTGTGATTGAGGTAAGGCTGCCCAGCCCCACCTGCCTGCCTGATTCAGGCCCAGCCCAGGGCTGGCCTGGCCTGGGAATCTCTCTCCAGTTGCTAGGGTGCCTCAGCAGAGGTGCCTCTGGGATGGGGGGGCAGAGCAGCCTGGACGCAAATCAGAGCCTTTTATTCCCCACTGCCTCATTTTGAGACCATCTCATGTCAACAAGTTGTCCAGGCACGAACTTCTACCGCCGCCTCCAATGGTGCTGGGATTACAGGCCTTTGCCACTGGCCTGGCCCAGTTCATTCATTGTTAAGGTGCATGTCTTAGTGACTGATGCATTGCTGTGAGTCAGTCCCTGACATGCACAGATTTAGGGGAGGAAAGGGTTATATGTGCTCACAGTTTCAGAAGGTCACAGTCCACTCGGGCAGCCGGCAGCGTGGAAGCACACGGCAGAGGCGGGGCCACTCCTCACGACATCGCACACAGGAAGCCAGGGCAACAGAAATCCATCTCGTCTAGTCCCAGAGGAACATAGGACCACACACACTTCCAGGTCGGCTCAGTGATGGCCCCGCCGGGATCCAGGTGTGGAACGCGCACTAAGCCCCCACCATGTGCCTGTAATCCAATCCACATGCCTGCAGTCCACTCCTCCAGACCAAGCCCCCGTCTCCCAACAACATGCGGTTCCAGAGACCATCCATAACATCCAGATACATGAGGTTTTGGGGGGCATTCCAGCCCCAAACTACAGCACTATAGAATCCATTCTTTAAAGGTGTACTCTGGGGGCCGGGGGCACAGCTCAGTGGTTAGAGCACTTGGTGGGGACGTGCAAGGCCATGGATCCATCCCCACGCACCACAGGATAGCTGGGCGCGCTGGCAGGTGCCTGTAATTCCAGCATGTGGGAGGCTGAGGCAGGACTGCTGTGCATTCGAGGCCAACCTGGGATATATAGGAAGTCATAACCAGCCTGGACAGCAGAGCAAGGCTGTGTCAAAAAAAAAAAGAAAGAATGAAAAGTGTACACACAGCCAGGCTTGGTCTCAGAACTGAAATTAAAAAAAAAAAAGACGGGATGTAGCAGCTCATTGTGACAGCCTGGGCCTCATCCCTGTACCGACAATAACAAAACGAGCACACATGATTTTTGTCAACGTTGAATTGCCAAGCCTCCCACTCGGCACGTCCCTCTTTCTTGGCTCCGATTCGCCTCTGCTGGCCATTTCCTGCTGGTGGCGTCACACTCTGAGGTAACCTCAGGGTCCGTCCAGGCTGTTGCGCAGGTGTCAAGCCTCACTTCGCTTCCTAGCTGAGTAGCGTACCCGCATGTGGATGGACCATCTTTCGTACACCCATTTGACCACCTGTGGATGCTCAGGCCAGAACCACTTTTGAGTCACTGCTGCTATAGAATTCTCTACACAAGTCTGCGGGGGGGTGGGGGGGTGATTTTTGTTTTTGTGGGGTTTTTTTTTTGAGACAGGATCTCACTCTGTAGCCCAGGCTGGTGCTGAACTCACTATGGAGCCCAGGCTGGCCTTGGACTGAGACAATCCTCCCGCCTCAGCCTCCCAAGTGCTGGGGTTACAATCAAGTGCCACCTTGTCTGGCTTATTTGGTGCTAGGGAATCAAACCCAAGGCCTTGGGCTTGCTAGGTCAGTGGCCTAACTGCTGTGCTGTTCCTCCAGCCCACTATTCTTACTTTTTGAGATCCCATTGGTTTATCCTATGTTCCAGGCGCTCACATCCTCCCTTTGGCCTTAGGACAGAATTCCAAGTTCCCCCACAGTTAGAGGAATGGCTCAGTAGTGTCAAGTGTCAAGTACTTGAGTTCGACTCCCCAGCACCACATAAACCGGGCATGGTGACACACACCTGTAATCCCAGCACTCGGGAGGCTTGAGGCAGGAGGATTGCCATGAGTCCAAAGCCAGCCTGGGCTCCATAGTGAGTTCAGGACCAGTCTGGGCTGCAGAGCAAGACCCTGTCTCAAAAAAAAGGTGCCCCCACAGCCTGCAGGGTCTATGTAGCTTACCTAAACCCTCCCATTTCCCCCCTGCTCACTTCTCCTGGTCTTCTTGCTCTTCCTCTACAATCCTGCCCCAGGATCTTCGCACTGGTGGTTTCCTCTGTCCTCCATGTCACTTCTTTACACACCTTTGTCCTGCAGGTGGCTGAGACGTGCCAGCTGGCTGTGAGGCGGCTTGAGTGGCTGCAGCAGCACCCCGGGGAGCAGGCGGCAGCAATGGGTCCCTACTTGTCAGTGGACCCAGCTCCCCCTGCCGAGGGAGACAACGTGGAGCGGCTGCGGGAGGTGCTGCTGGACGAGGCCCAGCCCCTGTTCGAGCGGTACCGTGCCATGTTTGCCCTGCGCAACCTGGGCAGTGAGGCGGCCGTGCTGGCGCTGGCCGAGGGTGAGCAGGGCCCCGGCGACTGGGGCGGGTCCTGGCCGCGGGGCAGGGGCGGTAGCACAGCCACGAAGGCGCCCTGAGCCCTCGCTAGGAGTGTCAGCATCCCTCATCGGGAGGCCAAGGCAAGAGAATGGCAAGTTCCGGGCCATTCTGGGTAACTCCATGACAGAGTGAGACCCTCTCTCACGATACAAGAGACTGGGGTGTAGCTCAATGCAGTCACCAGCGCTGACAGGAAAAAGCCAGGTCGGGACACAGGCCTGTCACCTCAGCACTTCGGAGGCTGAGGCAGGAGGATTTGAGGCCCTTTACACTAAGCTTCATCACTGACCTGTTCCTGTTTTTGACTTAGGGTCTCACAAAGTCGCTGTATTGCCCAGACTGGGCTTGAATTTGTTTTCTCTTTTGTTGTTGTTTTAGTTTTTTATTTTGTTTGTTTGTTTGAGACGGGGCCTCGCTCGATAGCCCAGGCTGGCCTTGAATTCACAGCAACCTCTTGCCTCAGCCTCCTGGTTATTGGGATCACAGGCATGTGTTACCATGCCTGGCTAATGCAGTCCTGGGGAATTGAACTGTGCCATTCCCTCCAGCCCTATTTTATTCTTTGAGATGGTGTTGCTCTGAAGTCCAGACTGGCCTTGAACACATGATAATCCTGCCTCAGCCTCCCCAGTGCTGGGATTGCAGGCCCGCAGGGCAAGCACCCCCTGCTGAGCTATGCCCTGGTTCCTACAGCATCCAAGGGGCCAGGCCTGTGGTGCACACCTGTCACCTTAGCACTCTACTAGTTCCTGCCTAATCTGTGCCTGGGTTCCAGGGTGAGGGAGAGACGGGGGCCCCTGCGTCCCCCCTCCCAACCCGTGCTGTACCCCCTGCAGGCCTGTGCTGCGGCAGCGCGCTCTTCCGCCACGAGGTGGGCTACGTCCTGGGCCAGCTGCAGCACGAGGCCGCGGTACCCCTCCTGGCCGCCGCCCTGGCCCGCCACGCCGAGAGTCCCATGGTGAGACACGAGTGCGCAGAAGCCCTGGGCGCCATTGCCCGGCCCGCGTGCCTGGACGCGCTGCGCGCCCACGCGGCCGACCCCGAGCGCGTGGTGCGCGAGAGCTGCGAGGTGGCGCTGGACATGTACGCGCACGAGCACGCGGCCGCATTCCAGTACGCCGACGGGCTGGAGCGCCTGCGCCCCCCACCCTAGCCCCGCGCCCCCATAAAGCGGCGAATGGTCTCCGCGGGTCCTCACCTCCTCCCTGAGTCCCTGACTTGCTTGGGCGGGGCTCACACTTGAGACCCTCCTGCCTCAGCGTCCCAGAGTAGCACGCCTGCTCCTAGGCCTGGAATCTGCACTCCAACACCGTGTTGGGGTGCCGGAGTGGGGTGTCTCCAGGTTACGGGTTGTGGGATCCAGAGGCGCAGGGGGCTCCTGGGAAGTGGCAGGGTGACTGCAGCGGCCCCGGCTTCCCTAGAAATGGGGGACCCGGGCTCAGGGGCCCCCAGCACTGCCCCGTCATGACCCCGGGGAGACTGCGCAGGTCTTGGGGTCTAGGAGCGGACCGGGACCCGAGGGCACTCGCTGCTCAGAGGGAATATTAAATTATTTTTGCGGAGCGACGAGTCCTGTGACTTTGTGGGGGTGGAAAGGGCCCGTGGGGCCATTTGGAGCGGTCAGTCCTAGGACCCCCCCCCCCATCCACCTCAGAGCGCAGCCTGCCCGGCGAGCCCCGGATGGCTGCAGCCTGGCTGCCTGCAGGCGCAGCACCTCCGGGCCCCACCAGAGCGGACTAGACGGCTCCCTAGTACAGCCAGGAGCCGGACCGGCTGCAGCTTCCGGTTCGGCTGTGAGTTGGGTCCGGGCCAGGCCTCACTGGCGGGCCCACGTGACCCGGGAGTGCCGCCTCGTGCTAGCGCAGATCTGCGCGTGCTTGGCGCCTCGGTGTCTCCCAGTCTCCGCCCCAGACCTCTACCGCCGTCTCCCCGCACCTCCCTCGGGTGCCTTGTCCGCGCGGGGCTCGGGCCCCGTCCACACTCACGGTCTCCTCCGCGCTGCGCAGCCCAGGCACCCCCAGCTCCGGCCGGAGTTCCTCCGTATTCAGGTGCCAGTGCGGCCCTCGGCCCTCCCGGAGATCCACCTGCCCGGCACCTGGCTGGGCTCTGGCCCCGCCCCTGGGCTGTCCCGCCGGGTCCCGCGGCCGCCGCCAGAGGGCGCCGCGAGCCCCTGAGTCTGGTCCCACCCACAGCCCTCCCAGTCTCCCGCCTCCCTCCCTCCGAGCCCGATCCCCTGGAGGCCCCTGGAGGCCCCTGGAAAAGACGGGCCACCCGTCCCCTCCGCGCCACCCTGTCTCCCCTTAACTCCCTGTGCTCCAGCCACGAGGGCTTCTTCCCTTTCTCAGACGTACAAGGTTGTGTCCTGCCCCTGGACCTTTGCACAGGCTCCGCCCTCGTCCTGGATCGCTCTCCCAAGGCTGAATCCTGCGCTTTGGCGCCAGTGACCAATTGGAACCAGCTGTAGCTTCTTCACCACCTGGTGCATACCTTCCTCGTTTCCTTACCTAATACAAGGCTCCCTCGTGTGTGTGCCCGGTCTGGGGATGGAGCTAAGCGCAAAGGCCTTGGCTGCAACCTCAGTAACGGGGAGCCAGGGACAAAGAACAGCAGCCAGCGCCCAGCACAGGCCGAGCACCGGGCGCCCACAGAGCCCGAGGCCGCGGGCGCAGCTCAGGTTCTCCATCTTGGGCTGTGATCTAGGGCTTTTGCATTGAGCCAACTCCCCGGCCTTTTAAATTTTTTTTACTTGAGCTGGGCACTGAGGAGGCTGAGGCAGGATTGTGTGAGTTCAAGGCTGGCCTGGACACAGAGCAAAACCGTCTCAAAAAATTAATAAAGTAAATGTCTCTGTTTGGAGAAAAGGTCTCACTAAGTTATTAAGTTTCTCAGGCTGTCCTTGGACTTAGGGCAATCCTCCTGCCTCAGCCTCCCGAGTGCCGGGATGACAGGCATGCACCACCACGCCCAGCTTATGTGGGGCTGGGGAATTGAACTCGGGGACTTAGCATTTCTAGGCAAGCACTTTAACTGCTGAGCCATTCCTCCAGCAAACCTCATAAATTTTTAAAAGGATGTAAACGTCCCCAATATATTTTGATCCCCTTATTGTCATTTACTGCGAGGTGCTGTGTCACTCGCCCCTGGGGCCACCCTCCCTGCCCACAGGGACTCTGGCCGCAGCTAGGCATCCCTGACTACTGTAGGTGCCTGGTAGATAGTGGGTGGATTAATGTACTGTGGGAACCTGCCAGGGAGAATCTAGGGATGGGTGGAGCAGGTGAAGCAGACACAGCATGTGCAAAGGCCCTGAGATCTCTGTTGTAAACAGAGCTGACAGGCCAGGCATGGGTGTGCAGAGTCAAGGGAGGAGGCACATGGGCGGAAGTGATTTGTACCATGATTAATCCGGGCAGATGGTGGCCAGGTGGGGGGAGAGAACCACCCCGATCTTCTTAACTCAAAGCCCCTTAATACTTCCGCTCTGCGGGTCACATCCTGGCCGATCCTGCCCCAGGCGGCTGCCATGCCAGGGCTGGCAGAGGAGGAGGTGGCCGAGGGCTGGAGCCCAGCCCCTCCCCTGTATGAGGAGTACCGGCCACCCCCGCTGGACGCCATCCGCTTGCCCAGGTACGTGCTCTACCTGCTGATGGCCGCGTTCCTGGTGGTGGCTGTGGCCTACGCCATCGTCGGGCACCTCATCAAAGACCTCGCCCATGACCTGGCTGGTGAGTCCCTGGGTGGCCGGGGTTGCTGGCACGGGGGTCTTCTGCGGGCTCAGGGGGCGCAGAGGGCGCACGTGGGCCTGCGAGGGCCACATAGCTGTTCTGACTGCAGACTGGGCTTTCGGGCCAAAGCCGGACCAGGAGGACGCGCCGCGGGAGCTGCGGGCCAGCCTGGCAGGCGACGACCTGGAGGAGCTGGACCTGCAGCTGGCCCTGGCTTGGCGGGGTGATGAGGATGCCGGCGGCTGTGGGGAAGGGGCGGCCCTGGAAGCTGCAGCCCCGGAGCCACGGCGGCCCTCTATCGCCTTTAAGGACCCTCCGGTCCACACCTCCTTCTGGAAGCTGGGCTGAGCAGGGTCCTGCTGGTGCAGACAAGAGTCATGTGCCCAAGCCTTCTCTGCGGTGAGGACAAGCCGCTCTCCCCCTCGGCTGGCAGCTGCGGTCGCCGGTGTCTGCGTCCACCTTCCGGGCTGACTCCCGGCGGCCATCTGTCAGCGGACCCGAGGACATTTTTTAAAATTAAAAGATTTGCTTCCTTTCATTCATTTCGGCCTCCACCCAGAGCTGCTCCTCAGCCGTCTGTCTTTTTCTTGCTGGTTTTGAGACAGAGTCTCCCTGACTTGCGGAGCTGCCCGGACTGGGCTTGAACTTGGGGCCCCGGCCTCCTAGGGCATGCTGGGATTCCAGACTTGCGCCCCCAGCCCAGAGTCCTGGCCTTTTTTTTTTTTTTTGACCACCGCATGCCTGCTGCAGACTTTCCCTCCTGCGACCCTGGTGCTGGGTGAGCGCAGTGTCTCCCACCATCCCCAGGGGACTGGCTGACAGCTGGCCCCCCAGGCTCGCAGCATGGGAAGTCCGAGTCCTGCCCTCACCTGCTCTGCAGGCCCCGGTCTCTGCTCCCACCGCGGCCGCCCCGTGCCTGGTCTGGCCGCCTGGGCCACAGAGGGGTGTCCTGATGTCCCAGGTACCTCCCAGGGCACACAGGCTTCCTTCTTTTTATTTAATTTTATTTATTGATTTATTATTGTGAGACAAGGTCTCAGCCTGCATCGCAGGCTGGTTCTGAACTCAGTGTAGCTCAGGCTGGCCTCCAGCTCACAGCGATCCTCCTGCCTCAGCCTCTTGGGTGCCGGGATGACAGGCGTGCGCCATCACCCCCAGTTGATGTGGTGCTGGGGAATCGAACCCAGGGCCTCAAGCTTCCTAGGTAAGCACTCTGACCACTGAGCTACGCCCCCGGCCCCTTTTAATTTTATTTGTATGGCAATTTTCCCTTAGGAGTTGTTTTTAGGATGTATTTGTGATACACAGTAATCACATGAAACTTGAGTTAAACATGAGGAGTTGACACCCTTGGGCCCACACCCACCCCTGCGCCCCTCCCTGCCTCTTCTGCTTGTTTCCACTTTGAGCTTTTCGGGTTGCAGAAACCCTGGGAATGTCATCCTTCTTCCAGGGTTTTGGTGGCGCACTCCTGTCATCTCAGCGCTCTGGGAGGCTGAGGCAGGAGGATCCCCCAGTCTCAGCAGCTTGGATACACACCTGTGATCCCAGCACTCAGGAGGCTGAGGCAGGAGGATTGCTGTGAGTTCCCAGCCAGCCTGGGCTCCGTAGTGAGCTCAGGAGCAGCCTGGGCTGCAGAGTGAGACTCTGCTTCAAAAACAAAACACACAAGAGTTTCCAGGTACGCAGCAGGTGCACTGTAGAGACTCACACAATGGCTTCCATCCCGGCTGAGGCCATGGCTGCTCTGGTGCCGCGGGGTGGGGCCCCCTTTGCCCGGGGAGGGGCTCTCTATCTAATCCAGCCAAGGGTGCAGGGTTGCAGGCGGAACAGGGGGAGCCTGAGTCACTGCTTCCCAGGATGGCAGGCGTGGCTGTCATGTGTCCTGGGGTCCGGACGAAGTATGACCAAGGCCTGATTTTATTGTCAGACCCTGACACCCCAGAGCAAAATGGGCAGCCAGGCCTGGTGGTGGCTGCGGCTCAGAATGCCGAGGCAGGAGGATCACAAATTCAAGCCCAGCCTGGGCAACTCGCCAGATAAAAATAAGAAGGACTGGGGTGCGGCTGGATGGTAAAGCATTTCCTTAGCACGTGCAGGGCCAGAAATCGGGGCCCCAAGAGGAGAAAATACGATTGGGAGCAGGGAGCCCGAGTGTGCTCCCCAGCCAGCAAAAGTCTGTGACAGCGCAAGTGACCACGTGATGGATGTGTGACCGAAAAATATGGCACGAGCCAGGGTGGAGTCCAGCAGTCAGCGCGTGGGCCTAGAGCGTGAGTGCAAGGCCCAGGTTCTGCCTCTCAGCACCACACAAGCCTTAGCTGAGCCTGGAGGCACATGCCTGTAATCCCTGCACTCGGGGAGGCTGAGGCAGGAGGATTGCGGTGAGTCCAAGGCCAGCCTGGGCTCCATAGTGACTTTGGGACCAGCCTGGGCTGCAGAGCGAGACCCTGTCTCAAAAAAAACATGACTTTGTTGTGCATCGGGCACAAGCCTGTCACCCCAGCATTCAGGAGACTGAGGCAGGAAGAATACCATCACAGTTGGAGACCAACCTGAGCTATTTAGTAACAAAAGGCCACAGGAAAATTTGTATTCTAATGAAAGACTGAATCCTCCCCAACTTCCCTGAGTCCCCAGTGCTCTCCCGCCCTCCTGGCCGGGTCTCTGCTTGGGTCTGACCTTCATCCCCAGCCCATTTTTATTTTGCAATTTGAGAGAAGGTTTCTGCGAAGTCCCTAGGTGGCCCAGGCTGAGCTCCAACCCGCAATCCTCCTGCCTCAGCCTCCCAGAGGCCGGGGTACGTGCCTGGGCCCCGGACGGAAGCATAGTTGCTGCGACCGCAGACCCCAAGGCTGCTGCTGAGCGCCAGCCACGGCACAAGTCTGTTCAAACAACTGTGTGTTCTGTTCCACCGTGGCTGCTGGACTGCGCTGTGCAGCCTCTGGCTCTCCCCCAGGTCAAAGTGGCCACGAAAGGTCAGCTTTTTAAATTAACTCGGGATGTCGAGGCAGTCACCACAGGGTCACTAAAGACCCTCACAAAAGAGCACCTACCGATGCTCCACAGGGGACAAAATCCACGGCTGAAGCAGAGCACGCGCGGGGCCTGAGGCAGGAGGATTCTAAACTCAAGCTCAGCCTGGGCAATTGGTGACAGGAGTCCCCTTCTCACATAACAAGGGGCTGGGGATGGAGCTCAGCGTGAGGTCCTTGGGCCTGATGCCCAGTGCCAGGACACAACAGCCCAGCCTCCTCAGAGACAGGGCTTGTGCATCTGGGGGACACCTGGCCCTGTGCCTTCTACTATAAAAGTTTTTAAATGCCAGCATTTTTTTTGAGACAGGGCCTCGCTCTGCAGCCCAGGCTGGTCCTGATCGCACTGTGGAGCCCAGGCTGGCCTTGGACTCACGGCAATCCTGCCTCAGCCTCCCGAGCGCTGGGATGACAAGCATGTGCCACCACGCCCAGCTTAAATGTCAGGGTGCTTTGCATGCCTTGGTCACGCTTCTCCTCCGTGCCAGCAGGACCGGGCGTCCAGGGGGCCCGGGTCCAGGCCGCGCTCAGGCGTGGCCCGGCGCTGGGACGGGGCGGCCGGCTCGCCCGGAGTTAATGTTACACCAGGTCCGGAGTCCGCCTGCAGGCAGCGGGACGGCAGGCGCGGGGGCGGCGGGGAGGGAGGGAGGGAGGGAGGGAGGTCGTTGTCGCTCCGACTGTCCTTATCAGCGCCGCCGCAGGGCTCGGCGCACTCCCAGCAGAGGACGGCGCCCGAGCGGCCATGGACGCCCTGGCGACGCTGCTTGCTATGACGGCCCTGCTGCTGTCGCCGGCTCAAGCCCAGCAGGGTAGGGACGGCTGCGCCCGGGGAGGCGGCTGTGCGCTGTGGGGACGGCTCCTGGGGGGCTGGCGTCGCCCCACTTTCTGAGGCCTTGGCGGGGCGCAGGGGAGGGTGGGAGGGACGAGCCCCGGGGAGGGGGTCCCCTCCTCCGCAGGCCCCTGGGCTCGCCAGTCCCCCACGCCGCGGGCTCGGCCCCTCTGAGCCCCGCTTCTCCCGCTGAGCCCCTCCCCTCTCACAGACCCCGCCCCCAAGCCTGTCCCGCTCCGCGAGCCCCCTCAGTCCCCCTCCCGTCTCCTCCGAGCTGCCGGCTCCTTTATAAGCCACGCCCTCCTTTCCCCTACCCACTCTGGTCTGGTAGCCACGCCCCTCCGCAATCCTCGCCCCTCCCAGCCCCTCAGCCACACCTCCTTGATAAGCCAAGCCCCGCCCACCGCCCCTCCTCCTTTCACGCTGTCTCTAAAAGCACCCTCTCTCTACATAAGCCCCGCCCCTCCAAGCCCTTCTCTGGACCCTCCCTAGTAAGCCATGCCCATCGATGCCCCGTCCCCCGTGCCCCTCTGGCAGGCCTTTGTTGTTGGCCCCGCCCCTCGCTAGGCCCCGCCTCTTCTGTACAAGACCTCCCCTGAAGGGCTTCCAGGACACCCCCGCCCGCCCGAAACGCCTCGCCGGTTGGCAACCATGTCCCCAAAGCCCCTTTTGAGCGCCCCTTCCGCGACTGCCCGTCTCTTTATTCTTCTCCCCCTCGCGGCCCGTCCCCGCTTCCCCTTTCTAAGCCAGCCCCCTGGGACTTAGCTTTCCAAGTAGCTTCTGGCCAGGCCGGGACGCTGGCCCATCATTCTGGCACGCTGGGACGCTGAGGCAGGAGACTCTCAAGTCCAAGCCCAGCCTGGCTAGGCTATCGACTCAAAATCAAAAATAAAGTGGGCTGGAGTTGTAGCTAGGGTGATGGGCGAAGGCCCTGGGCTCAATCTTGGGGCACTGCACCCTCAACCTGAGCAGCCCGACCCCTGCCAGCCACAGAGCGCCACCTGAAGCCCTGGCTCGTGGGCCTGACGGCGGTCGTGGTCTTCCTGTTCATCGTGTTCGTGCTCATGCTGGCCAACCGCATCTGGTGCTCCAGAGCCAGGTGGGGACCCTGTCTGGGACCCCAAGGCCCCGCCCCAGCCCTCCCTGTTCCGGGCCGCCCCTGCCTCCCACTGCTGAGCCTCGGGGGACCCTTCACCCTGACTCAGCCCGGGGCCACGGTCCCTTCACTTGCTGCACCAACCCCACCCATCCCAGCCCCGGTAGCCCACCCTCCTCCCCACTGGGGGGAAACTGAGGCTCGGTCTACCCCCCACCCCACCCACCTCCATCTCTGCAGAGCTGGAGATGAGGAGGTCACGATGACGATGGAACCTAACGAGGATGAGAACAAGGGTCCGAGGTACTGTTGTGTGAGCCTGTGTACGTGTGTGTGGGTGTCAGGGGTCCGTGTGACCCCCTCTGGGCCACGGGGGCTGTGCACAGGTAACCACTGAGTGTCCTTGACACCCCAGAACCTTTACACATGCTGCCTGCCCCCCACAGAGGCCCACTCTGTCACCAGCTTCTTTTCCCTTCACTGCACCGAGGATCCAACCCAGAGCCGCATCTCCGGCTCACTTTTAGTTTTGATTTTCAGACGTGGCCTCATGAAGGTTCCAAGGTGCCCAGTTCAGGTGGGAACTTGCAGTCTCCCACCTCGGCCTCTGCGCCAGCCAGCTCTGGCCTGTCCAGCAGTCCTGTGGCTTTTCTCCTTCACCTGCTGAAATGCTCTCTGGTGCCCTCGGATGTCCTAGCGCCAGACAGCACCTGCCAGGCCACAGCAACGAGCCTGTCTCCACGCCAGCACGGGGCCTGGCACACAGGGGAACAAGACCACAGTGCGGGGCTAGCGGTGGCTCCTGGCTGCCATGCGGGCACACAGGGGAGCCAGGGACGAGACCAGGGCCAGAAGCTCTGCAGGGTCCAGAGTTGGGTTGGGCGTGGGGCAGGAGGCAGCGAGGACCAGGACGGACCGGGAGTTGCCCAGGCCCAGTCTGGCTGCCACCTGCATGCTAGCCGGGCCGCCGCGCCCCCACGCGAACCTCACCTGGCACTCGCGCCCACTCAGCCGCCACCTGCTCCTCCGCCCTTCCCCTCTGGTCAGCGTCCGCCCACGCCCTCCGCTCGCCCCCGGCCCGCCTCCGTATCTGGCTCCCTGTCCCGCTGTGACTGGGACTCTATCCTCCCACGACAGCCCCGCCCCCCGGCCTGGCACAGGTGAGTGCCCAACTAGAACGACTGTGGCCTGTGTCCCTGCAGCGCGGAGGGCCGCGGGGAGAAGAAGAGGAAGATGAAGAGGGGCGCGCGCAACGCGGGGCTGGAGCTGGAGGAGCCGGAGGAGCTGGCCGCCGACGGCGTCAGGAAGACGGCGCTGTGACCGCCCCACGCGGCCTTCCGGTCCCCCGCCACCGCACAGCTCAGTGAAGTCCCCGCTCCCACCAGCATGGCACCCTGCTGTGCCCACGCGGTCCTGCCACCCAGACTGCCAGCCTCTGGGGACCCACAATAAAGGCCCAGTAGGAGCTCACTTCCCCCACTTTCTTTCATTTTTGGGGTGCTGTGGATGGAACCCAGGACCCTCCCGCTGAGCTATATCCCCAGCTGCTCTCTCTACGGCCCAGACTGGTCCTGAACTCACAGCAATCCTCCTGCCTCAGCCTCCCGAGTGCTGGGATGACAGGTGTGAGCCACCACACCCGGCTTCTGTGGCACTGGGAAGTCGAACTCAGTGCTTGGCGCCTGCCGCAGGAGCGCTTCACCGCTGCGCCATTCCACCCGCGCCACCCCTGCCCCTGCTGGCTCCTTTTTAATTTTGGCTCCTGGGCAGCGTCTGGCCGAGTTTCCCAGGGTTGAACCTGGGATCCTCCCGGGCGCGCCGCAGGCCAGCGAGTGGATGCCCCCCGGGAGGGCGTGGGGTCTCCCAGCACCGGGATGCCAGCCTCCTCTGGCTACAACTCGGAGCCTGGAATGCCCCCCCCTCACATTTGGGGCACACGGCTCTTCCTGGGTGCCCTGGCCGCCTGCCTGTCTTGGAACATCTTCTCTGTGCTCTGGGCTCTGCCTGGGGTGTGGCCCGCGGTGGGGTCCTAGCGGCGACGCCGGCCGGGGGAATCTCCTCGACCAGCCCGTGTGGCCCCACATCACCTCTGAAAGCACAGAGGCAGAACCGAAGGGCGCCAGGGCAGGGCCCCGGTGCACAGGTGCCAGCCCAGGCCAGTCCTGGGAGGTCCATACCCTACAGTCAGTGTTCCTTCCCACGGTGGTCCTGTGCCTCTGGGATGCTGTGTAGCTCTGGGAAGGTGGCTCAGCCTCTCTGGGCTTCAAGTTGCCTCCTTATCTAATACAACACAAAACAAGAATTCTTCCCCACCACCCAAAATGTGAGACTCCAGTGAAGGCTGAGAGGTGTGCCAGAGCAGGGCCGTGTGGCACAGGCCAGTCACCCCGGTATTCTGGGAGGCTGAGACAAGAGGATCTCAAGTTAGAGCCCAGTCTGGACGACTCAGAGATTTACAGAGACCCAGTCTCAAAATAAAGGCCTGGAGTAACAGCACAGCGGTGAGCGCGAGTCACTAGCAAGGGCTGGGCCCAGAGTTCGATTCCCTAGTGCTACGTAAACCCAGCAGGGAGGCATAAGCCTGTCAGCCCCGCACTCAGGGAGGCTGAGGCAGAAGAACTGCCATTAGTCCAAGGCCAGCCTGGGCTCCACAGTGAGTTCAGGACCAGCCTGGGCCGCAGAGACAGACTCTGTCTCTACAGAAAATACAGCGGGTGGGGAAGTAGCTCAGTGCAAAGGTCCTGGGCTCAATCCCCAGGACAACAAAGGAAAAGAGGTGCCAGGGCCAACTGGCACTGCCAAGCCTGGCACTCCGGAGACGGCCCCACTTCTCTTGAGAGTTGCATGTGCGGGGGCCTTCAGGGCACTGGGTCCTTGGGCCCCACGTCCCCACCCACAGGGAGCCCAGCATTTAGGGAAGTGGGGACCGCGCTGGTGCTCACCAGGGGCAGCATGCCCTCTGCCCTCCGTGCGGCATCCCCCACCTGTGGCCAGGGCCCAGAGCTGCGGCCGACCTAGTGCCCACCACTCCTGCCCCGGCGGAGGCCCAGGGGCGAAGTCAGAGAGGCCCGTGCTCCTCCGTTAGCAACCCTCCACGACGCCCGCTTCCCTCTCAGGTTCAGAGCTCCTTTCCTTGGGCTTGAGAGACCTGCAGCCCCCGGCCCCTCCTGCCTCCTCTCCGCCCTCTCGGCCTCCTCACGCCCTCTGCTCCAGCCACATGGGCCTCCTTTGCCCCTGTCCTGCCCCAGGGCCTCTGCACAGGCTGTGACCGCTGACTGGACCATTCAGGGTTCCCCCATCCCTCCACCCACTTCTTGATGTCCCCCTCGGGCGAGGCCCACCCCCGCTTTGCTTTGCTCTGCCCATCTCCCTGGCACAGCTTGTTACTGGCACAGCCCTGGCCTGAAGGAAACTCGGAGCACCACCCTGGGGGTGTCCTGCTCCCCAGGCCTCTGGGGCTGGCTCTGCCTCCAGCAGAGGCTCATGGATTCTTCTGCTGAGTGACCAGGGTGTGACTGTGGGAGGAGAGGGAGGGCATGTCACCTGTGTGGGCTGGAGAGGTGGCGGCCTGGGCCTGGTGTGGAGCAGGTGCTCCGCGGCGGTGCCGGGCGCTAGTGGGACGTGGGGGCAGCAAGGACAGCACAGCGTGGGAGGACCAGGCTGGGAGGCGGGGGGGGGGGGCGGCAGGAGTGTTGCCAGGGGCAGGGAAGCGCTGGCCAGGGCCAGGGGCCAGGGACATCAGGGGCCTGACCACTCTCTGGGGTGAGGGCTTCTGCCCCTGACGGGCCTGAGCAGTTCCCAGTGTGATAACCACACATCCGCATCGTCACCCAGTCTCTGGGGCCGGGTCCTGCTCGTTGGGCGTCCTGAGGACCCTGGCTCCCGCCCACTCACACAGCAGGCCCACAAGGCCACAAGGGTCCCACACCCGTGGGCTGCCCCAGCACCCCGGTGGTTCACAGAATGGCTAGCTCCTCTCACGTTTCAGGTCCCCAAGGCCTGTGGCCCGTCACGCGGCACAGAAAGGAGACCAGCACGGCCATAGCGAGTCGAATCGAAGCGTAGCTTGTTTAATTTTTATACATTTTTTCTTTTTCCTTTTTTTTTTTTTTGCTGTTTATTGAATCATTTAGGGAACCCTACTGTCACTGTGTTTTTTATGTTTTGTTTTTGCATAGGGACACAAACGACGTAACAACAGCGGGCGTCGCGGGGCGAGTGGGTGGGGTGGGTCCGCGAAGCCGGCTGCGGGGACGCGGTTACACGCGGGGCAGGTGGCGGCCATGGAGCCGGCTCGGCGCCCCGGGTAAGCACGCCTGTAGGTGTGCACACATGTGCATGCGTGTGCGCACGCGGTCTCTGCGGTGTACTGCAAGCCGAAAGCATGGCGACCGGGCGGCGGCCCCGGCGCAACGGCGAGTGCAAAACAACCACGGGACCATCTGCCAAAGAACCCTGGGGGGACAGCAGGACCCAGAAATCAAGAAAAAGAGGAAGAGAAGAGTCGGGAGGGGGGCCCGGCCCCAGCATGTCGTGCCCCTCGGACCCGCGGGGATCCAGGGGGCAGTGGCCACCTCCTCTCCTGGGAGTTCTGGTCCCTCCCTGAGCGAGAAGGACGTGGGGCGCCGGACCAGGGCCACAGCAGCGGATGAGGCACTGGGGGTCTCGTGTGGTACGTGGTCCCGCTCTGTGACCACACTGGTCGCTCAGGTTGGAGCCGAGCCCCTCAGGACGGAGGCGAGCCAGGCGAGGAACAACCAAACCACCGCTACCAAGGCCACCCTGCTGTCTTGTAGGATGAGGCCCAGGCAGGTGAGGACAGACACGGCTAGTGACGCGGGGGACGCGGTGAGGGTGGCGAGACGGACACCACCCAGAAGGAGATGGGGCGGCCCTGGGCCCCACGCTGTCACCTGGGGGACAAGCAGAGCTGATGGAGGCTGCTGGTGGCCTGCAGGGGACAGTCCCTCGGCCCATGTCCTGTGGCCTGCACCTACTGTCTAGTCCCCTCCGGGGGGCTGATCCCCCCCACCCCGGGAAAGGGAGGGGTGGTTTGCATAGACTTGGGGGCCGTCCTGTTCTCTGCCACAGCGTGAGGCGGGCCTGGGGGTGAGTTGGGAGTGGAGGGTCTGGGTTTGAAGACCTGTTTGCTGCACGTAAGAGATTCCGGGGAAAAAGAAAAGCCGGCCTGTGGCGCAGGCCCATCACACCAGTGCTCTGGGAGGCTCAGGCAGGAGGACGACAGTTTGAGCCCAGCCTCGGGCAATTTAGCAACTTGGCAAAATCTGGACTCAAAAGAAAATGGGTTGGGGTGCAACCCCACGGGGGGCCCAAGCTCGTGGCCCAGGACCACAGAAAAGAAAAAGGGAAAAGCTAGCCATGGCGTGTCCCCCAGAAACGACATCATCCTATCCCAAGTCTGTGACCCCAATGGCAGGGCTGCAGAGAACCCCCGCGGGGAGTTGGGGGTGCGGCTGGCCTGAGACACAGGGCAGGGATCTGCATGGAGGGTGACAAGCAAGCGTCCTGTGGGAGCAGGCTGGGTGGCTGGGATCTGACTGCTGTCCCCAAGAGAAAACCCAAAGGGCCCAGGGACATAGTCGGGGGGTGAGAAAGGGTAGTGCTCCGCTCCTTCTTTCTGGGATGCTCTGGGTCCCCAATTCCTGTGGGGCGCTGGCTGCAGGAGAACAAGATGGTCACAGCAGGAAGGTGCCACCCGCTCCCTGGGACCCAGGTCTGAGGGACAGAAAGCCAGCAGCAGGGACAAAGCTGCTGGGCTGGAGACAGATGACCGCCTCAGAGCGCAGTGTCGCAGCTGCAGCCCAGGAAGCTGCCTGGAGAGAACTTGGGGTGAGGTGTGTGAGGGTGGCTTGGGACCGCGGTGTCCCCACGGGGTCGGGCGCACGGGGTGGGGGACCCGGCCCCGCCTTGGCTTTGGTGACGTTCAAAGCAAAGAAACCGGGCTAAAATGAAGAAGGAAAGGGGGAAGAGGGAGGAAGAGCGAGCAGATGCCTGTGCCCCGGACCCGGGGAGGACAGACGGACAGACGGACAGACGGACAGAGAGACAGATATTGCATATATGAAGGTTTCTGTTTGTTTCATACCAAAGAACTCATCTTTAGAGCTGGAAGACAGAGGACGGGCGCGGTGGGGCGAGGGGATGGCCCGGCCAGTCTCCCTGGCACGGGGACAGGTAAGGTCCTTTGGTGAGGAGGGGGCGGGAGGGCGGGTGCTAATTTGTCCGGGACCCCCTTTCCCGGGGGAGGGGATATGGAGCCTGGTAGTGGCCTGGGGCATCCCCATGGGGGCCTTGGGGTACACACATGGCCCCTGGGGACAGAAGTCCACTCCTGTCAGGCACCCCGAGGTGGCGGCAGGGCTGCAGAGGGGTAAGCACCAGGCCTGGCCCCAGCGGGACTGAGGGGCGTGGCGCGGGGCCACCACAGGGAAATTTTTTGTGGCTTCCTCACAGCAAATTTATCTTTTAAAAAATTCTCATTTTCTTATTTATTTATTATTTTTTACAAATAGAAATGCATCTCCTTCCGTTTTACTTTTTATTTCACGTCACTTGCTTCTCTCTCTTTAAACTACACGTGCATATGACATGCGGCTGCGCGTGGGTATTGTTCAGAGATAGTGATGCTTACTCCAGGGGGCAAGGCACGTCATGTGGTAGAAAAACTCCGTGCAAATCAGGGAAGTGGGCCTCGGGGTCACTATTTTTCAGGGGGGTAGGGAGGATAGAGCTGGGAGGTCTGCCATGCACGTCACGGTCGGCAGGGCCGGGTTGCGGGTTGCGGGACGAAGCACCATGCTAAGTTAGGTAAAGAGTTGGTTTCCTGCTGCGCCCCACAGCCAGGGACCTGGAGGGCAGGAGGGGTGCGTGGGCACCCCACCCCCTCCACCCTCGCTGAGGAACCTCCCCGATGCCCCGCCCCAAATGCACAACACCCCCCAAATACTCCCAGGCCCTAGGGCAGCAGCCCACGCTCTGGTCCCCGACAGCCACCCTGTGCAGGGGACCTGAGGACGGACAGACAGACAGCTGGACCCCAGTGGTGGATCACGGGGACAGGTGGGCAGGGAGTGGGCTGGCGGCGTCGGGGGCTTCAGTGGATGTGCCAAGGTCAGCTGGAGGCAGAAGGGGGTGCGGGACTGGGCAGGGATGGCCAGGCTGGGTGGACGGATGAGACAGGGTGGGGAGGGCCCTGCCTGGACGATGGCTTTGGCCTAGGAGGGTGGGGTCCCAGCGCCAGGCATGACCGAGGCCGGCTGACCTGGGGTGAGTGGGCTGGGGAGGGGGCCTTGCATTTGGGCTCAGAGGCCCTGGAACACCTAGCACCCCTCACAGGCTGCCCCCAGATGCCCATCCCTGGGGGTCAGGGTGCAGGTGCCGATGGGGCTGGGGTGAGAGGGTACCTCGTGTTCCCAGCTTAGTGTTTTTGGAGCAGCTCAATGAAAAACGCTTAGCAGATGGGTGCCCCCACCGCCCCACCAAGCCCACCGCCCCCGACCTCTCTCCTCCTGGGGGGCGACCCCCAGCTGCGACGCGCCGCCCCCCCTCCGGCTGTGCCCCACTTCTGGGGGGAGAACTAAAGTGCAAATGGCGTCCCCACCCCTGGGACAGTGGGAGGCGCAGGAGGGGGCGTCGCTCCAGGATGTAAGGCACTGGCGGGGGTGGGGGTGAGAGGGAGAGGCAGGGGAAGGGGCTCCCCAGAACCCACCCTCAGCCCTCGTCCCAACAGGACGGGGTGCCAGAGTGAAGTGGGGGGTGCTCAGCACTGCCCCTCAGGGTCACTTCTCTCTAGCTCTTGCTTTGTTTCTTTGGAACTGGGATCGACCCCAGGGCCTTTGCACTGAGCTACACCCTCCGCCCATTTTCCTGACTTTGAGACAGAGTCTCGCTCACGTTGGTAAGTTGCCCAGGCAGGCCTCCAACATGTGACCCTCCTGCCTCAGCCTTGCAGGGCGCTAGGATGACAGGTATGTGCCACCACGTGCAGCTCCTTCTCTCTGGCTCTGAGGGCGGGGTGGGGGTGGTGATGGGGTGGAGCGGTGGGGGGGGGGACCACTCTGTGTCCCGGGTGGACCAAAGGAGGGGGAGAGGCGGCCGAGAGAAATCAGGCACTTAACCGCTCGCTGTCACCTGCCACCTCCTCCCGGGGCTGCCGGGTGGGGCAGGTCCAGGCCAGGATGCCCGCCATCCCCCTGGACAGCCCCAGGTTTTGGGCCCCACCCCTTCTCAGAAAGTGCATTGCGGGGAGCCCGTGTGCGGCGGGACGCATCACAGGCAGGCTGGGGGTCAGTTGCATAGTGATGTCTCTCCCCAGCAGGGCAGGTGCACCGCCCGGCGCGCAGGAGAGAGCCTCTGGGGGCGGCCAAGCCGTCAGGGACCCCGGACCCCGCCCTGCCCCGCAGTACCTGACGAGGGCAGTCTCCTGCGTGCCCTCCTGCCCTCTGCACCGGCGCCCATCAGTCGGCCAGGGGCTCTGCTGCCCGCGATGCTTGGGGTCTCCTGAGACCCGCCAGGGGCACCTCTGTCCTGTCTTTGGCAAACACCGCGTGCGGGAGGGCCCGACGATCAGCGGTCGGTCGGCTGGCATGGCCGGCTCACCTGTGTCTCCCACGGTGCGGGCCTCAGAGGGGCAGGTGGCTGTGCGGGCGTCTGTGGGAGCCGGTCTGGGCGGCAGGGAGGCTCGGGCCTGCTCTGCTCTGCGCTGAGGCGGCCTCAGAGGCGCATCAGAACAGGTGCAGCTTTATTTTCTGTCTTCTTGCTTGGGTGGGTATTTTTTGTTTTTGTTTTTTTTTTCCTGTTTGTCTTTTTTTTTTAACATTCTTTCCCTCCTCCTTCGCTTCTTCTATCTTTCCTCTTCCTCCTGCGTGGACAGGTCTGTGCAGTTTGTCTTTTTGGCCGGGCTGGGAGCTGGCGGGACGTCGCTGCTCACACTGACTGTCCACTGACAATGTGGGCTGCGGTGGCAGGGCTGGCCCGCCGAAAGTCCCAGGGCGGCAGGGCAGGTGCAGGAGCAGGGACCTTCGCTATCCCAGGTACCAGGACTGGGGGACAGAGAGGGACAGAAGATGTCACACTCGAATGCCACTGGCTGTCTCCCCCAAGCCCACCCCTCTGACAGCTCCAAAATGACCATCGTCCCCATCCTAGCCTGGACTGACCAGCTGTGTGACCCTGGGCAAGCAGGGGGCCTTGCCTCTGAACAGGTGTTGCTGAGATGCACAACACCCAGGGAAATCTGAATTCCAAGTAAATAATACATGATTCTCTTAGATACACATACAGCCCACAACTTCTAGGGATTCAGTATCAGTATATACCATGCAACTTTGGGAATTTATTTATTCATTCATTTTTTTTGAGACAGGGTCTCACTCTACTCCAGGTTGGTCCTAAACTCACTCTGGAGCCCAGGCTGTCCCCCAGCCCCATCCATGATGCATCCCCTATCCCACCCCGCCTGTCCGGGGAAACTGGCTGGCTGTACACGGGCTCTCCCCGCAATGCACAAGCTCAGAGCAATCTTCCTGCCCCACCCAGTCTCCCCAGCGCTGGGATTACAGGCAGACAGCACCACGCCCGGCTTCATGTGGTATTGGGGAATCGAACTCAAGGTCTTGTGCTTGCTAGACAAGCACCTGAACCTCTGTGCTGTTCCTTCAGCCCCAACTGAGGATTTAGTTATGAGTATATACCATGCAACTGTGAGGATATACTTACCTAGTCGGCATGAGTATATCCCACACAACTTTCAGGTATTTACTATAAGAATATTTCATCCAACTGTGGTGAACATACTTATACAGGGTATCTTATACAACTTTAGGGGTATATTTACATGATTAGTAGAATATATCCCATGCAACCTTAGGAACTTATTTATTTGAGGCAGGGTCTCACTCTGTGGTCCAAGCTGGTCCTGAACTTATTATGTGGCCCAGGCTGGCCTCAAACACACAGCAATCCTCCTGCCTCAGCCTCCGAAGCACTGGGACTACAGGCGTGCACTGTCACACTTAGTTTATGCTGGAGAGTTGAACCCAGAGCCTTGTGCTCCCTCGGCAGGCACTTTATCTACCAGCTGAGCTATGCCCACAGTTCTTACGTATTCTTGAGACAGAGTCTCGCTCTGTAGTCCATGCTCATCCTGAACTCACTATGGAGCCCAGGCTGGCCTCAAATAAACACAGCTATCCTCCTGCCTCAGCCTCCCGAGTGCTGGGATTACAGGTGTGCGCCACGACATTCAGCTAATCTTTATGTGGCGCTGGGAATTGAACCCAGGGCCTAATGCATACTACCCAAATGCTTTAGCCACTGAGCCACACCTCCAGCTCTAGGAATTTATTTTTTGTTTTAACTTTGTTGTGGTACTGTTGATCGAGCCCAGGCTTCACAATGAGCTACATTCCCAGCCTAGTTTCTGGTTCTTATTTTGAGTCAAGTTCTGCCTAAATCACTAAGTTGTCCAGGGTGGGCTTGAACTTGCAAACTTCCTGCCCCAGAGTCCCAGAGTGCTGGGATGCCAGACCCACCCTGCAGCCCAGGATGGCAGACTCATGGCAAAACTTCTGCTTCGGCCTCCCGAGCACTGGGATTACAGGCGTGCGCCACTACACTGGCTTATGTGGTGTTGGGGAATCGAACTCAGGGCCTTGTGCTTTGCTAGGCCAGCACTCCTCTGGCCTGGCTTCTGTAGCTTTACTGATCCAACCGCCTATTACAGGAAAGAGGCAGTATCAGACTTCCTGCCCAGGGACATGGAGGATGGCGGGGGACTCGGGCCGCCCCACCCTGCCCTGGCCAGTGCTGCTTCCTGTCCTGTGAATCACCATCTCCCACAGGTGGCTGTGGAATCTGAGGGACCAGCCAGCAGGCACCAGGGCCCTGAGGCTCTGACGTGCCCAACACGCCCCTCGCCGAGGATCCTGGTGATGGGGCCTGGCAGGAATGCCAGCTCAGGCTTGCCTGGCTTGGGTCTCCCACAGGTGACCGCTGGGCCCGGCTCTGGGGTCTAGGGCCCCACTCCTGATGGTCCCTCACCCACAGCAGCTGCATGGGGGACCCAAGGGTGCTCCCCACCGCTCCCTGGTATCTCCTCCTTGTGCCCCACGTCACAAGGT
Organism: Ctenodactylus gundi; assembly: GCA_004027205.1. NCBI lineage: Eukaryota > Metazoa > Chordata > Mammalia > Rodentia > Ctenodactylidae > Ctenodactylus > Ctenodactylus gundi. The sequence goes on along the minus strand of PVKB01000485.1, from coordinate 629,123 downwards.
GGGCACCGAGGCGTGGGGAGTCTCCCTGAACCCAGTAGGATCCGTGACTCACGGTGGCGTCCCTGCCCGTCCACGGAGCCACTGGCCTCCACACACTCTTAGCCCTCCCCAGCTAAGTTCAAGTTCACCTCGGCCATTACCTCATGTCTGGTTTCCCTGGGCAACCAGACAGGCTCTGGGCGTGACCTCCCTGCAGCGGGTAGCACCTCCCGGCCCTGGGGAGGAGGGCCGGGCTGCCTAGGTCCAGTGGCTGGGGTCCCCTCGCCAGCTGTGGGGCGGGGTGAGCTGGGGGCCGGCTGAAGGGTGAGGACCGCTAGTGGGTCGCCTCGGGGAGAGGTGGGGACTGATCGGGAGGACACTGATCGTGGGGGAGGGGCCCTGCCGGAAGCGAAGCCCCGCAGCTGGGTGGGGGGAGGCCACTCAGCGCCAGAAATAACAGCGCCCAGCCACGAAGTGCTGACTGGGCAGGAATGGCCCAGGCCTGGCCTCCCTCCTCCGCCTCCCTCCAGCTCAGCAGGGTGCATGGGGCGCGGGCGCCACCCCTGGCCCCACCCATCACTCCCTGCAGCGGCCACAGTCACCATCAGTCACCATCACCCCCAGCCCTGACGACCGACTTCCTACTCCTCACTAGAAGCCCCTCCGCGGGTCGCAGCGCCCCGAATGGGCCGGATGGCCGCCGCCCCTCAGCACACAGCGTGCCCAGCCTGCTCATGGGCAATGGGTGCTATGAAGAGGGGACCAGGGCGCCGGCGCAGTGGCTGGAAGCCAACTGGGCCAAGTGACCCCTTAAGACTGGGGTTCATACTGGGGGAGGCCTCCCAGGCTGGGCCTGACCCTGGTGGCACAGGCCAGTCTCAACACTCTGGGAGGCTGAGGCAGGAGGATCCCGAGTTCCCACCCAGCCTGGGTCACTTAGCCATGTAGCAAAACCCTGTCTCAAAATCAAAAAACAAAGTCAGGCTACAGACACAGCAGCTCGTGTGACGGCGGGATCCCCGGGACAAGAGAAAAAAAAGGCCAAGCTCCTGGGGAAGAGCCAGGGCAAGTGGCGCAGGCAGATCCGGGCTGGACCCTCCACCCCCAGCACCTCCCGCCTCCGCTTCCTGCCTCAGCCCTGGCGGTTCTGGGAAAAGAGGGAAGGCGCCAAGAAGGGGCCGGAGGCCTGGAGGAAAAGGGGCGCCTGGGCCTCACTCAGTGGCTGTGCGGCCACGGGGCGTCCCCTTCCCCACCCCCCACACGATCGCAGGGGCAGGGGCACAGACGGGCCGGCCAGCGGCTGCAGGGTCCCTGGGCCTCGGGGACTCCTCGTCCCTCCTGAGCCTCCTGCCTCCCTGCGGGCGGCCTGACCCGATCTGCACCACAGCTACTCGGTCCTCCTCACTCCGCGCCCTCCTCACCCGAACGTGCTGCGGGCGTAACAGTCCTGGGGGGCGCAGCACCACCTGCCCCATCTGCCTCCCAAACCTGCCCTCTCAGGCTGCAGTGCTGTGTGACCCTAGGGCAAGTCACCTCCTTCTCTAGATCTTGGATTTTCCCAGCTGTACAAATGGGCTCTCTGTGGGGACTGTCTCCCAGGCAGGAGACGCCACTAGGGAAGTGGCAGGCAGGGTTGAGGACACGTCACACCCCTGAACGTGGCTTGGCCTCAGAGGCCTGGCCGGACCCGTGGACCTCCAGCAGCTGGCAGCAGGGGTGGGGCTCAAGGCCCGTGCCAGGGTGTGATGTGAGGGGCCCCCTGGGCCGGCCCTTCTGCCCTGCCCCCCGCCCCCCAGTCGGCCTCTTGGCCCCTACCTGTGCCTGAAAAATGCCTGCAGAGTCCCTCGGTCCTAATCCCACAAAGGAACGGTTTGCAGGGGGCGTGTCGGGCGGAGCGTAGGCTGCAGGGAGGAGAGAGACCGAGACCCATTAGCAAAGGGGCTGGCCGGCCCAGTGAGGGTGCCTGCTGCCTGGGGTCACACAGCCAGCCTGTCGCGACCAGCTTCTGGGACCTACGGGCCTGCCACCCTCCCCCTGGCTGATGCGGGCAACCCAGACACCTGAGGTCCTCGGGAGCAGGGGATCCTGCCCGGAGGGGCCCTGGGAGGCAGAAGATGAAAGATTCAAACTCCAAAACCACCTTGTGAATTATTTAAAGGTGCTCGACTGGCTGCAGCCCTCGCCCCAGGCCATGAATTATTAAGGCATTTTACTTATTAATTCTCCCCTGGCGGCGATGCCGGGGAGCAGCTGGCGGTGCTCTGGGCTCACTGCGCAAGGCAAGCCGGTGCAGTCAGTATGGGGATCGAGCCCGGGCCTTCCCAAGGGTGACACCCCAGCCAGCTTTTGTATTACTTTTTGATTTTGAGACAGACTTTCACTAAATTAGAGTTACCCTGGCTGGACTCTAACTTGTGATCCCCCCGCCTTGGCCTCCCAGACCGCCAGGGATGGCAGGCCCGCGCCGCCGGGCACAATCTCATTTTGCCTAGCTGATGTCGCTGCTCTTGGGGTGGGAATGGGAGTGGGGACAGCCCGGGTCCCCATCATGTCTCAGCCGGGGCAGGGCAAGGGGGGCCTGGGTAGATCTGCAGCTCAGGGCCCTGTTTGGGGTGCGGGAAGGGAAGCTGCACCATGGGGCACCTACGACATGCCTGCTATATGCCAGGCACAGGGTGTCAGGTGGCTTTTTCTTTTTGTGGCACTGGAGCTTGACGTCAGGACCCCACACGGAGCTACAGCCCCAGAGAGTCCTTTTTTTTTTTTTTTTTGAGACAGGGTCTTGCTAAGTCACTAAGTTGCCCAGGCTGAGCTGGAACTTCCAATCCTCCTGCCAGGCCCTACCTCTGTTTCTGTTTGTGTGTGGTGGTAGGGATGAAACCCAGGGCCTAGCACGTGCTGGGCTAACATCCCTAAGCTGCACTGCTCCCCCGCCAGCCCTGGGCATAAATCTCCTTGACCCCTCATGGAGCCTCCTCCCCAGCAAACAGTCAGGGAAAGCCGCCATCAGACATGGCGGCCCTGCTCTGCACCAACGTCCTGCGGAGCTACTTCACCATCATCACCTGGCTGCTCCCACCCGTCACCCCTGCCACTTAGGTGTCCTGAACAACCCATTTCTGGGCTAAGAAAAGTGAGGCTCAGAGAGGGCAAGCTGTCTGCCAAGATCGCACAGGGCGTGAGCTATGGCAGCAGCTTCGGCAGGCCACACAAGGCTGGTGTGAGGTGGGTGGGCGGGGCCGACCCCACAGAAGGCCCCCCCCCCAGCGGAGCTGTCCCCAGGGTACTAGAAGCTGGGGTTGCCGCCTGCCCGCAGAGCGGGGACAGTGAAGGGTCAGATTTGGGGAGCAGAGGACACAAATGCTAAAACAACCCTGCGGGGTGAGCTGGGGAGACGGAGCCGGCAAGGAGGCGGCAGGAGGAGAGACGAAGGGACCGGCTGCCTGACCAGCCTGGGGGGGAGGACACGGCCCCCAGGAGCCAGAGGTGGCCGGGCAGAACCGAGGACCAGGTGTCCTGAGGCCCGCGTCCCAGCCAGCCAGTCCGGCCACAGGCCACAGTCTGGAAAAGACCAAAGAGGCATACGTGTGGGTGTTGGTGGCAGCTCCTGGGGGCGGGTGGGGACAGTCCCACTCCAGCTACAGCCAGCCTCAGGGAGCCAGAGAAACGGGGACCCAGGTGCCCTGTTCTCTTTGCCACCCCCACAACTCCAGAACTCTGCATTTTTATAGGAAACACCCTGATTTTAAAATAGTACTGACAGTCTCTCTCCCTCCCCCCCTCTCTCAGTTCTGGGATTGCTCCCAGGGCCTTCACACTGAGCTGTAACCCCAGCCTTTTAAAAAACATTTCTTAAGACAGGCTATTGCTAAGTTCTTACTTTTTTTGTCCAGGCTGAGTGTAAACTTGAGATCCTCCTGCCTCAGCTTCCTGGAGTGCTGGGATTACAGGCCCGTGCCACTGGGCTGGCTCAGAATCTTCTTCTCCATCAACAAAACACTCTTGAGCTGCTACTTTGTGACTTGGATGCATTTTATATGCACATACATATGCACGTATGCATGCATGTGTATATGTGTGAGCATATACAGGCACATGTATACACATGAACGCATGTGCATGTGTGCACATGTACATGTGTATGCATGCACATATGCACACACCTGCATGTATACATGTTTGCATGTGTGCACACATGTGTATTCACACAGATATATGCACGCCTGCAATGCATACATATGTGTATTTGTATGTGAGCATATATACATATGTATATGCATGCATGTACATACGCAGGTGTACACATGTACATACGTGTACATGTGCACATACCTGCATGTATACGTGTTTGCATACGCATGCATATGTGTGTGTGCACATATACGTGTGTGTGTGTCTACACATGCAGCTATGTATGTGTGTGTTCATTTACTACTTTTTCAGTACTGGAGAGCAAGGTCAGGGCCTTTGCCACCGAGCAATGTAGCTATGTCCTTGCCTCCTTAATTTTCTGATTTTGAGACAGGGTCTCGCTAAGTTGCTCTGCTGCCCAAGCAGAGCTGGAAGTTGAGATCCTCCTGCCTCAGCCTTCCACAGTTCTGGGATGACAGGTTTGTACCAGCTGCAACTTGTGTTTTCCTGGGTGTTACTGGTGTGGAGGACTCTGGAAGCCCAGGTGGGCACTTGGGGAAGGGGACAGACCAGGGTCTGTCACTCCAGCCTGTGAGGTGGTCCTGCCACTCCCCAAGGCTGTCCTGGCTTCACGCGGTGTCTCGGAATGGGGCACGCTGGGAGAGGTCAGTGGGGCTGCACCTCGCTAAGAGTGGCGGCGGTTTGATGGCTGAGGATAGCACTGGGCACAGAGGTGCCAGTACCGGGGCAGAGAGACAGCACCTAAACATTATGAGCTGACCACTTCTGTTTAAATAGTGGTGGTGGTGGTGGTGGTGGGGAGACAAGAGACATATGGTTAAAGGGGTGAGTACACCCCCAATCTCAGGGTACAGCATCAATGTTCCCAGCTCCATCCCCCACGGGTTCTGACTAGCTTAGGGGTCAGGGAAATAGCCAGCCCTAGAGATGGCTGGGTATGGGCACACCCCAGTGCGACCTGGACCCAGGCACTGCGGCGGGGCAGCGCGTCTCTCCTGAAGCCACATGCGTGCTAATGTGCTTTCCTTCCAGAAATGTCCCTGGTCCCCGAGCCACAGCAGCAGGATATCTGAAGTCACTTGAGGATGTCAGCCTCGACCTCAAGTCCAGACTCAAAAACTCCCAAACACCAAAAGCTTTTTGGGAAAGTCTGACAGACACAGTTTGAGCCAAGCTGGATTCACATTCACATTCTCTTTCTCTCTTTCTCTTTCTCTCTCTCTCTTTCTCTCTCTCTCTCCCTCCCTCCCTCCCTCTCTCTCTCCCTCTCCCCGCCTTGCCCTGCAGTACTGGGGGTGACACCCATGGCCCTTCACACTGAGTTACAGTCCCACCTTCTAATATTTAGTATTTTGAGACAGCATGTCGCTGCACTGCTCGACCTTGCCGACGGAGCCTGACCTGGGACCCCCCAACCCTGCTTGTGCAGGGTGACGGGCCTGTGCACCCCCAACTGGGCTGATTCCCCTGAGCTGCTCCTTTCAGTCCTGTGTGCCCCGTGCCCTGGAACCATGAACACTCACGGCCACCCACGGGCTGGGTGGGATCGCAGGGGCTGCCAGGCCTTACAGTAGGTACCCTAGGAGCCATTAACATTAACATCTGGAAAAGTCTGAGTCCCACTGACCCACAGCAATGGACTCTGAGAGCCGCAGACACAGGGACTCAAATTTATAGAACCAGTTAAGATAAAAGTTGTGTGTGTGTGTGTGTGTGTGTGTGTGTGAATGTGTGTGAGTGGTGCTGGGGACAGAGCCCAGCGCCTTCACATGGAGCTACATTTCCAGCCCATTTTTATTTTCAATTTTGAGAAAGGGTTTTACTAAGTTGCTCAGGCTGGGCTTAAGCCCACGATCCTCTGGCCTCAGCCTCCTGAGTGCTGGCATGACAGGCCTGTGCCACCTGGCCTGGCTGAGGCTGCGCATTCAAGCACCACAGAGCAATGTGCTGATGGGTCCCCAGGGTCCTCTGGAGCTGCCAGGAGACTGGCACCCCATCACTCACCGGTCCAGGCTGCTGGCTGGCTGGGTCGCAGGCCAGAGAGACGAGATCTTTGAGGGGATCCTGGGGGTTGAGGTGGGGCGGGTAGCGGATGGCCGTGTGCGGGAAGTAGGTGGAGGCCGTCTGGGGCAGGATGGACGTCGTGGGGAAGTGCAGGGCGGAGGTCGGGTGGGGACTCCGGGCGATCCCTGCAGAGACAGGTGCGCGAGGTCACCAAGGCCCGTTCAGAGGCCCCTTCACAGCATGAGGCGCAGCTCGGGCCTGCATCTTGGGCCTTTATTTTTATTTATTACTATTTCTCATGGTACCAGGGCTACAGCCCAAGGCTTCCAGTCTGAGCTCCACCCCCAGCCATGTTTGTTTGACTTTGAGACAGGGTCTAACCAAGCTGCTAAGCTCCTCACGCAGGCTCCACGGTGTGACCCTCCTGCCTCAGCCTCCCAGAGTGCTGGGATGACAGGCTTGCGCCACTGGGCCTGGTGAGTAAGTCTTTTTTAGAAGTGAAGTAACATCAGCTCTCAGCATGCACAGGGCGGGCCGTGAGCATTCAACCAACCTCGGGTTGAAAATACTGGGAAGAAAAGAAGGAATTTGGTTTCCGTGGACAGAGCGCAAACTCTCCCTGAGACTGGGATTCACCCGTGGAGAACTCAGGGTGGCAGCTGCTGGCTGAGCACTCACACTGTCTCAGGTGGGCAGTCAGGACCCCACTCAGGGCCGGCCCGCCGCTCACAGGCCTGCGGAGCTCCCTGCCCATCTGCACTGTGGCGTGTGTCAGCCTCGCGCCTTTCCCTGCCTGAGCTACACTCAGCCATGGTGCTGGCTTTGTCTTTCCCTAAAGAAAATAACCATCAGTGCATTCTCTGTGCAGGGGCATGTCCCAGCCCCTGCGCAAAGAGACTATCCTTTCACCTTCAGGGGTCCAAGCGTGCCTTCCCCAGGCCAGGAGCAGCCAAAAGACAGATGCTGATAAAACTTTATTTGCAAGAACAGGCAGCAGAAGGCTTGCCCGCCTCTGGCCACGCGGTGGCGCTGTTCGCATGTGCCTCTCTCCCATAATCCTCCTGGTGCACAGTGACCTCAGGTGGCCTGAGGGTCTCTGCCCTCTCTCATGTGACATCTGTGACCTGCAGCCCCAAGCCTGAGCCCCACTGTGGCTTTCTGCTGGGTGGGAGGGCTACCAGAGTGAGACGGGGCTGATGCTCACCACTGTGCACTGCAATGACAGGCCGGTGGTGCTGGGTGAAGCTGGCCAGTCGGGGTGAGTCCTGGGGGGACGGGCTGCTGAACGGGGACTTGTCCATCTCTGTCTTCTTCACTGGGGAGGAGATGCCTATGGGGCAGAGCGAACGAGTCACAGGCGGCCACCAAGGGTGAGGGGTGGGGAGCCCCTTCCACAGGGGGCACTGGGGCTGCCCGGGGCCAACAGCCCTCGAGTGATGTCCCAGCTCTGCCTCCTCCTCCCCCCCTCCCAGAGAAGCAGGGTGTTTCCACCTTCCACACTGCAATCACCAGGCCGACAGGGACTTCACCACCCGCCTCACATCCTGCTCAGCCCTGGCCCGAGGTAGCCCCACAACCCGAGGCTCAGCCCTTCCCACCTTCCTCCATGAATAAATCAATGAATGAAAAAATAAACAGATTCAGGATGGTGTCCATGGCTGCCCGCAACAGCTTGGCCCAGGCACCATGCCACCCTGTCTGAACAACAGGACTCTCCACCCTCGCATGCCGGGGGAAAGACAGCGAGGGGCGGTGGTGGCCCATGCCCAGTAGCCACCTGGATGAACTGGTGCCACCAAGCTAGTGTCGGATTCCTGGGCACAGAAGCATCGTCCCAAGACTTGGGAGACATGTGCTCCGGCCACCCAGCTCGGGGGACCCAGTGACTCCCACAGGAGCCAGGCTACAAGGGTCTGGAACGGGCGTGAGGGAGTCCTGGGTGCCCTGGGGCACTTTCACCCCCCCCCCCCCCCCGCCGGATATCAACCATGAACACTCAGCTGGGTGGATGTGGCGGCGAGGACCGTTCCAGGGATTCCCAGGCGGCTGGACTGCAGCAGAGAGGCCTCAGGCCCTTTGTGCCTGGGCTGGCCCATCTGTTAAGTAGGTATAGGTGACCAGAGAGACCAGCACGGAGAGAACATGAGGCCACCATAGAACCCATGCTGTCTCCTGGCTCAGACCCCGGGGCTGATGCACAGCAGGTCCTCGGACACCAGGGTGGTCACAGCTCCCCTCCCTAACCCAATGGGCATCGCTCCCCGAGTGGCTTTGTGTAGATGGGCACAGTCAGGACTCAGGGCCTGAGCAGCCCCAAAGTTGCAACTGATTTTTTAAATTTGATTTTACTTTAATTAATTTTTGTGGTACTGGGGATCAAGTCCAGGGCCTTTTCACTATGCTACGGTCCCAACCCATTTTTATTTCTGATTTCGAGACAGGATCTCACTAAGTTGCTAAGTTGCCCAGGCTGGGCTTGAACTTAAGATTCTCCTGCCTCAGCCTCCCAGACTACTGGGATGACATGCATGAGCCAACTGGGCCTAGCTTAGAAATGATTTTAAAATGTTCTCAAATATGGTGACTGGTTGAGCTTTCCTGTATCCCATTCTCCCCAGCTTCTCCCTTGGGCACGAGGGACCCTAGGGCCAGGTCATTCCTGAGGTGGCGGGTCCTGAGCCCTTCAGGGTACTGGGCAGTGTCCCTGGCCTCCACTGATATCCCTGGAGACTACCCAGCTCCCTAGGGGTTAAGATCCCCCTGGAAGACACCCCTGCTGCACTCAGAGGCCACCACCGTTCCGTGGGTCCCCCTGCTGATGAGGCTAGGACCTGCACCTGACCCTTTCCTCCCAGTCAGCTCATGGTCCCCACCTGCTGTGTCACTGAGGACCTGCCAGGACGCCCCGAGGACACTGCTCTGGCTGTTGCCTCCCTGTGCTGGCACAGCCTGGCTGCCTTGTCCTACGGCCTGGGGACTGTCTCAGGTGGGCTCAGCAGGACCTGAGGATCTGTGGGCACGCTGCCCGAGGGGCTCACCATCGGACACACGCCTGGGGCCAAAGGGTGACGCCACTGACAGTGACCATACTCCTTGGTCTGGAGCCAGCAAGACCTGGGGGCTGCAGCCACCTCAGGCTGGGCAGGGCATGGCCCTTCCAGGGACAGCAGGGGCCCTGGGCCCAGACAGCCTGGAGCAGGGTGACGGGACTAGAAGCCTATGCAGGTGACAGAGGGCTGGGCTCTCGCCAGCCAGGCCACAGGGACCGAGACTGGGCCACCAGCCTCTCACAGGACAACTGCCCAAAATGGCCTGTCTCCCAGTGGGATTGGCCCAGCACACACCAGCCTGCCACCCGTGCTTTCCGGCAGACCCCAGGAGCTCCCTGAGACGGGGGTCTGAGGCAGCGGGAGGGCAGCTCGGGTCAGGTGCAGCAGGGAAGAGGGACCCTGCGGGATCCAGAGTCGGTTCAGTGAGGGATCACAGGACCCTGCCCATTTTTATTTTTCATTTTGAGTCAGGGTCCTGCTAAGTTGCCCAGGCTGGGCATAAAACTGAGATCCTCCTGCTTCGGCCTCCCAGAATTCTGAAATTACTGGCCTATGGCACCTGGCCCAACTATTTCCAGTCTTACTAATCACGTGTCCTCAGACATGGACCAGTGTTCCCTGGGGGGAGCAGGATTACCCCAGGTGAGATTCCTGGGGTCGGGGGGTCCCAGGGACCCCAAGAAACTGCACAGCCTCAATTCCCTGCACTGCTGAGGTCCCAGGCCACTGACCAGGCTGATAACCGCACACACAGTGGGAGGGGAACAGGACAGGAGCAGGGACCCCAGTCCCCACCACCGGCCTCAGCGGAGCAGGCCCTGCGGTCTCCAGTGTTCAGCAGACAGCTCGACTTTGGCCCTAACCACCACCTCAGGGACCGGGCACTTGGCCGTCCCTCCTGGGGCGGGATGGGGCCTCCCAAGGCGGGTGGGTGGGTCTGAGCAGCGTCCCTGGCCTCCACACTGCTCCACACCAGGAGGCTCCCCCGCTGTGACAACCACAAACGGGTCCCCAAACACTGCCCAGGTTTCCCCCGGGGCAGCATCACCCCCTGCAGCCCCCAAGTTTTCTCCCTGCCCCACCTTCCTGTCTAGATAGCCCCAATAGGCCACTCACGATGCTCAGCTGAGCAGCTGCACCGACCTGGGCTCTGCACCCCGTTCCAGCAGGGCATGGAGAGCCTCTGGCCTCCTCTGGCAGCGCCCGGGAGAGACAAGGCCTGGGGGTCACAGGCCAGTGAAGCCCTCGCCACCCAGGTCTCAGCTTTTAGGACTCTGTCTGCCACCGCCCATCCCTGCCTCTCCCAGTGCCCACCCTCAGCAGCATGGGCCTCCGGGCCGCCGGTGTCAGGATGCTCGAGGCTCCAGTCGCTCCTGTCCTCAGGCGTCTGCCTATGTGTGTGTGTGCGTGTGCACATGCATGTGTATGTGTGCGCGTGTCGGAACCCAGCACCTTCACAGTGAGCTTCATCCCAGCCCATCTTTTAGTTTTAATTTTGAAGACAAAGTCTTGATACATCACCAAGTTACCCAGGCTAGGGGCCAGAGGAATGGCTCAGCGGTTAAAGCACTGGCCTACCAAGTGCTAAGTCAAGCCCTAAATACCCGAGTTCAACTCCCCAGCACCACATAAACTGGGCGTGGCGGTGCACGCCTGTAATCCCAGCACTCGGGAGGCTGAGGCAGGAGGATTGCTGTGAGTCCAAGGCCAGCTTGGGCTACATAAAGAGCTCAGGACCAGCCTGGGCTACAGATCAAGACCCTGTCTCAAAAAAAGAAAAAAGTTAGCCAGGCTAGGCTCAAACTTGCAATCCTCCTGCCTCAGCCTCCCAGAGTACTGGGATACTGGGATGACAGGCCTGTGCACAGCAGAGGACAGGAACTATGAATGTCACTGCCCTTGTGTGTCTCAGCTCAGTGGCCTCAGGTGACAGGATTCTCCTCTGGAGCCTGTTTCCCAACCTGGGACATGGGGGTGTCCTCTGTAACTTCTAACTATGAGTGTTTTTGTGGTCACCGGCCTTGGCCATGTCCCCTGGGACTCTCAACTTCAGTTTCCCTATCAACCAGGGGCCAAATGGAAGCTCCTGAGGTGGCCGGAACAGGTTCCTTGGAGACAGGCAACCTGACTCTGCGTCTGATCACAGCCACTGGCTGTGAGGGATGATTGCAGACAGCCGATGTCACCTCCTCTCTGTGCAATAATTTTTTTAGATTTTAATCAGAGGAGCAGAAACTCTTACCCGGTGTCTATTCTCTCATAGTGGGCCTCATATTTCTCCCAGTAAGACTACTACTCCCGGCATCCTTTGTAGCCAAAGGACTAGGACCCGTGCAGAGAGGGAAACCAAAGAGGCCGGTGCCATTTCTGAGAATCTTTTTTTTTTTTGGGGGGGGGGGGTTAGGGGGGTAAACAGGGTCTCACTCTGCAGCCCAGGGTGGTCCTGAACTCACTATGGAGCCCAGGCTGGCCTTGGACTCACAGCAATCCTCCTGCCTCGGCCTCCCGAGTGCTGGGATTACAAGCGAGCACCACCATGCTCAGCTACGGTGAATAAGTTTTAAAGGGAGAGGAAGGTGAGCCCAGGCTTGACCTCCCCTGGCCATTTGTGGCTGGAAGGAATGCAAACATGATGGTGGGTGCTTCCCCAGCCATCCCAGGCCACGCGGGGGAGCAAACACCACATGTAGTAGAACATGAGGCAAAGGCACGAATCCCTCCCGCTGGAACTGCTCAGGGCCCGGACAGCTGCACACCGGCCTGTGACTGAAACGTACTGTCCTTCTTACAAGCCAACTTAAGCTTGCTGAATACAGGGCCTTCATAGAGATAGAGAGGTGACAGCCATAGAAACTCCTAAGTCAGAATCTAGTTGGGGCAGGGCTGGACGAACAGCACAGCAGTTAAAGAGCTTGCCTCGAAGCACAAGGCCCTGAGTTCAATTTCCCGGCACCACACAAAGCCGGGAGCAGTGGCAATTGCTGGTAATCCCAGCACTCGGGAGGCTGAGGCAGGAGGATTGCCCTGAGTCCAAGGCCAGCCTGGGCTCCATAACAAGTTCAGGACCAGCCTGGGCTGCAGAGCAAAACCCTGTTTCAAAAAAAAAAAAAAAATTCCCGGTAAATCAGCAAGTCCTTGCATAGTCAGAGACCCTCAGGGAACTGCACCCTGGTGGCCACCCTGTGAAAGGAGGGGGACCTGGGACCAGAAGTGTCATTAGATGGAGATCAACTCAAAAAGAGAAGACTCCTATACATACATTAGGACATGAGCGAAAATAAACGCTCCTGTCTCTGGGTCCATCCCGCAGGCCAGAGCCGCCAGATGCACGTCCCCGTCTCCCAGCTAGTGCTTTCAAAGAACAAACCTCGCTCCCATCGCCCTTCATTTTAGAAATGAAGAAACAGGCTCAGAGAAGTTAAATCACCTGCCCAGGGCTTCTCAGCTTGTCAGCGACTGAGGTGAGATTTGAACCCAGGTCTCTCAAAGACCTGGGCCTGCCCTCTGTTTTATTTTGCTTTTGAGGTACCAGGGATGGAACCCAGGGCCGTCACACTGAGACCCGTCCCGGCCCATTTTTTTGTTCTGATGTTGAGACAGGTACTAAGTCACTAAGTTGCCCAGGCTGGGCTGGAACTTGGGATCCTCCTGCCTCAGCCTCCCACAGGGCTGTGATGACAAGCCTGCACCCAGGGCCTGGCTTGGGCCTGCCCTCTTACTGATCCACTGCTTCTCCTGCATCTTCTACCATCCCCATGCCAGCTTATGTGAGAGGGGCACAGGAAGGACCGCTCGGCAGAGCTGAGACGGGGCGCCAGGCAGGTCCCAACTTCCAGCCCAACCTGGCAACTTAGTAACTCAGGGAAACTTACTTTCAAAAAAAAAAAAAAAAAAAAAAAAACATGGGTTGGGGGGTGTAGCTCAGGGCAAAGACCCTGGGACCAATCCTCGGTACCGCAAAAAGAAAAAACGAAAGTGGACGCAGAAAATCCAAAGTGACCGCAGGCAGCTGCTGGCCGCGGAAAGGACCAGGAATCCCTGAGACTCTGAAGAGACACGGGGCGGACTCCGAGGGGGCAGGAGCCGGAGCGCCGTTTCCCTGCGAAAGGACGCTGGCGGCAGGAGGCCCGCGAAGGTTGGCCCCGCGGCGCCGGGCGCGTGGGCGGTTCTAGCGGGTCAAAATCCATCTCGGGGCTTTCTAGACGGGAAAGGGACAGATAGGGACCCTACTGACCCCGGAAGACGCGCCCTAGTAATTAGGATCGCTAAGGAACAGCTCCGTACCTCAAGAACCCCGAGAAGAGGCTTTACAGAGTGACGGCGAACACAAGCGTGGCCGGCTCCGACCTTCCGCGCCTGCGCAGAACGCAAGAGCGAACGGGAGCAGCGAACCCGTCCGAATTCCTGAAACACGCAGACAGCGCGACTACAACTCCCAGGAAGCCTAGCGGCTCCCATCGCTTCCTGTCCCACACGCCCGCGCAGTGCCTGACGGGATGCGTAGTTCCGTAGCCGTTACCCCGAGCCAAAAAGGCCGGCTCTCTCCACATTCCAATCCCGCTCCCGTCGCTACCTCCTTCCATGTCTTCCGTCCAGTTGCGACTGCTACTCGTGGGAGAACTGGGCGAAGTGTAGTAATCGCCTCCGGGGCTCGTGTCCACATCTTCCTCTAAAGAGCCCGATTTATGCCGCTTGCTCCTAACGGGCAACGGAAAAAAGGAAGTCCGGTTACCATGGAGACGCAGGGGCGCGGCGTAGGGCTTTGCTGACTTCCGATTCCGGGCAAGGGCGGAGGGCTAGGGAGGTGATATCGCGAGATTTCACGAGAGCCACAGGCTTATTGCCCGACTTGGCTACCTGGCCTAGAAGGTGTAGGGGCCTCCACTCGGGTCTCACTGCCAGCGAGCTGAGCCTGAGCCTCGGGCAGCCCGCCCCGTAGGGGTTGTGATCCTACCTGACTGAAGGGCGGACTGGGACATGCACATGACCAGCTTCTTGTCACAGCCTATCTCAACATAACAGATGTCTGCGCTCTCAGGGACCCCCACCCCCACAGGCTGCCTGGCCTCCAGGGTTGGATTTTATCTGTTTTTTATTTAACTTTCAGTGCTGAGGACTGAATCCCGCGCTTGCCAGGCGGGCGCTTTACCGCTGAGCTTAATCCCCAGTCCCTCGGGGTTGGGTTTTAGAGGATGAATAGGAGCTTCTATCAAGCAGAAGCAGAAACCGGGCATTTCAGGGAGACGAATAAGCCGGCTGGGGGGACTGGAGGATGGGATCGCGAAGGGGCCAGCAGATGGGCCGGGGGCGCCGTACTCACCCGCTGGAGGAGGTGCTGGGCAGCGTCCTTCTCATGCCCGTGCTGGCTGGGTTCAGGTCGTAAGCCAGGTGGCCCTGCAGCTCACCCAAGGAGAAGTTGGGCCCTGTGCCGGTCACCACAGGTGCTGCGAAGGGCCGGCACGAGGGGCGTGAGGGGCGGAGGGAGGGAGCAGGGGGCCCCCAGGCCCTAGCGGGGCGGGGAGACCCTGCAGGGGCCGCCCAGGAGGAGCCTGCTTCCCAGGTGGGCTAGGTGCCTAATGCCCTCCTGTGGGCTGGAATGGCCGGTACATACCACCACCCCCAGCCGGTGTGGATAGTGGACTAGCCTCCCCCCACCGGCCGCTCTCAGGTGAACGTGGCCGACGAGTTCCCAGCACAGGGAGGGCATTGGGGGACTCACTCCGGGACACCTGGATCAGCTCGGTGACGCTGAACACGCCCGAGGTGACGAAGCTCTCTTGGAAGTCCGTGGTGTCTGGAATGGGCAGAGCCAGGGTCAGCGGCTGCAGCCTGAACTGGGCCGGGTCCGCACGCCACCCCAAGCCCAGGAAGTCGCCACCTCCACTGCGAGCCCCCTGGCCCAATGGGGAGGGGCTCCCCGTGCTCTAAGGAGACCCTCGGGGGCCGTGTGTCCAGTCTGGCCAGGACCCCCACTGCGCGGCTGGCCACGCAAGACCTGTGCCTCTCCCTGTGCTGTGTGAACCGTACCCAGTTCCTGAACATAGAAACAGGTTCACCCCAAGTGGCGCGGAAGCTTGGCCCAGCCCAGACAGATCTGGCCTTCCACCCCTGGCTAACAAGCAAGTACTGGTCACTGTGAGTGAGCGGGTGGATCCATGCCCCAGCATGGAATACTACTCAGCCAGGAAAAGTGAGGGGGCTGCCTTTGAGGGCCTCAGATACAGAAGAACGCATGGTGCTAAGGTCCAGAGCAGGCAGATGCCTTGTGGCCGTCAGGGGCCAGAGGCAGGGGGTGACTGCTCACATGGACATAGCTTCCCTTTTTGGGGGGTACAGGGTCTCACTCTGAAGTCCAGGCCGATCCTGAACTGTGCAGCCCAGGCAGGCCTCAAACACATGGCAATCTCCTGCCTCAGCCTTTGGGACAATAGGCTGCACGACCACAGCTGGCTGTGAACATGCTTCATGCTGCGGACTTGTTCCCTTAACCACAACGAACGCCATGTGTGTTACATGACATGGATTTTATCACTATGGATCTGAGCAAGGGGAGTTTTAAAACATTTCACCACCTCCCTGAGGGTCAGGACCGTCTGGACAGCAGGAACAGCCTGTACAAAGGCCCTGGGGTTGGAAGGCACTTGGCAGGTTGGGAGCCAGTAGAGCAGAAAGGCCCAGAGAGACGTCAGAGAAGAGGTAGGACTGCTGCCCGCAGCTCTTGCTGTGGCCCCCGGTGGGGACCGTTCCGCTCCTGGCCTCCAGGGGCAGCATGGCCGCCGGCACTGGCTCCCTGCCTCGCTCCCTCGCTCCCTCCCATGGTGCTTGGAAACCATCCCAGGGCCTTCAGGCTGAGCTGGACCTTTGTCCTATTTTTCTTTTTTTTTCTTTTTGTCTTTTTGAGACAGGGCCTCGCTCTGTAGCCCAGGACTCAGGACAGTCTGCCTACCTCAGCCTCCCGAGCGCTGGGATGACAGGCCTGGGCCCAGCTTTGCGTGGTGCCGGGGAATCGAACTCAGGCCTTACACTTGGAGGGCCAGGGCCAGCGCCTTCACCGCTGCACCATTCCCCCACCCCCACCCCCACCCCACACCCCACACCTCCCACCCCCAACGCCGTCCTATTTTTTAACTTTGATTTTGAGATAGCGCGGCACTACGTTCTTCAGGTACGCAAGGGGTCTCGAACTCAGGATCCTCCTGCCCCGGCCTCCCGGGCCTCGGGGCCTCGGGGCCTCGGG
Organism: Ctenodactylus gundi; assembly: GCA_004027205.1. NCBI lineage: Eukaryota > Metazoa > Chordata > Mammalia > Rodentia > Ctenodactylidae > Ctenodactylus > Ctenodactylus gundi. The sequence continues at coordinate 612,701 of PVKB01000485.1, read as the reverse complement.
GACTCGACTAGCAGCGGGGGACAGCAGGGGACAGCGGGGCGCGGCCGCTGCTGGGCGGCGGGAAGCGGCCGTTTCCTGCTGACCCAGCCGGCAGCTGGCGTGCCCGCGGCCCGGCGCTCCCCGCGGCGGCTTCCTGTTTGCCGGGTGCGCCCCGCCCGTCTCGGGGGACTCCCTGGCGGCGGCGGCGGGAGAAGATTTCTTGCCCTAGACCCGCGGCTCCCGGGGGACCAGCGCCGCCGCCGCCCCCGCAACATCTGGCTCCCAGGGCGGCGCCACCAGACCCGGGGCTCTGCGGCCGGCCGGGCACCAGGCCGGGCACCAGGCCGGGCACCGGGCCGCTCCGCACCGGCGTCCCCGGCTCCCTTCGCTCTTTTTTTCCCTTTCTTTTCTCCTAGCGGCACCGGGCGCCGCCCAGGGCTTTCCCGCTGAGCTGCACTCACAGCCTATTTTTATTTATCTATTTATTTTTTTGAGACCAGGTCTCTGCAGCCCAGGCCGGCTGGGTGCTGGGATTGCCCGCTACCACGGTGCTGGGGAAGCGAACTCGGACCCTTGCGCTCACCAGGCAGGTGCTCCCACGCCGGTGCCAGTCCCCTAGCCCTGCACCCTTTTTATTTAAAATTTGGATGTTGAGACAGGGTCTCATCAAGCGGCCCAGGCTGGGCTAGAACTTGGAATCCTCCTGCCTCAGTCTCCCGGCGTGCGGGGGCAGCTGGCCTGTGCCCCCTGCCCTGCCTCCTTTTCTTTCTTCAAATATTTATTAAGCGCCTACTGTGTACCAGGCTCTTGTCCAGACCCCAGTGGAGATCCAGATGAGCAAACATGTCTGCCTGCGGGTAGGGCGGTGGCATCTTCCGGGAGATGGCCACACTGCGCAGCTGCGCACGTCCAGGGGCAGGCACGAGCTCTCTTGAGAGAAATGACACAGAAGGCCAAGCGGCAGGAGGGTGTTGGGTGTGAAAGGGGGACAGGGAAGACCTTTCTGAGCTGGGCACATCTGGGCAGAATTGGAGAGAGGGAGCGAGCTATTAGCTATACAGATTGAGGGCAGAGCCTGTGCAAAGGCCCTGGGGCAGGAGAGAGCCTAGCAGCTTGGAAGCCTGTGTAGCTGGCACAGGGGCACATGAGGGAGAGAGGGAGGAGCAGAGGCTGGAATGGGAGGGGGCGCAAAGGCTCCTGGAGTATATGGGTGGACCTGGCTCTGACCCCCTGGAAGGGAGCAGGCGGGGCTGTGGGCAGAGAGGGAGGAGCCTGAGTCAGGTGCCAGTGGCTGCCATGGGAAGGATAGGCTGGGGACAAAGACAAGAACTGGGGACCTGGTCCCACTCCCTGCCCCCCAGCTCAGCCCAGCTCCTTGGCAACTCACCCAGCGTGATGGGCTTGCTGTCCTCCTGGTCCGAACCCATCCCGGCCCTGGGGCTGCTGCTCTGCTCTGTGTCTGCAAAGACAGGAGGAGCTGGTGACATCACGGGGACTTGGGGATGAGAGTCTGAGTCTCTAACACATTTGGGTTCCAATCGGGCTCTGCCTTGGTGATTGTTGTGTGATCCCAGAACCTTTGCGCTGAGCTCCACTCCTGGCCCATTATTTATGTTCGGCTTTGAGGCAGGGTCTCCCTAAGTTGCCCTGACTGGGTTCAAACTGGCAACCCTCCCGGCTCGGCCTCCCTAATGGCTGGGGTGACGGCCTGCGCCCCACACCAGTTCCCGCATGGCCGTGTCTGTGCGGTGTGTCCTGAGTCCCTTGCCCTCCCTGGCTCTGCAGTATGGGGCTGCGGCTCCAGGCGGGCAGGCGGGCGCTGGTGCAGGGGCTCAGCCGGGGCCGAGGGCGGGCTGGTTGCAGTGCCCACCGGCCGCTGTCTCTGCGTCTCATCTAAAAATAATCCGTCTCCTTGGCAGACTGGCCGAGACGCTGAGCTCAGCAGCCCCAGCTCTGCTGCCGGGAGCGGCGCATCCCCCAGGGCAGAGACCCGGGTGGCAGGGCCGCGAGGCCACAGGCCACAGGGCCTTCCCAGTGCAGACGCACTTGGCAGCCTGGTTCCCAGGGGCCTCAGACAAGCGGCCCAGCTGCTCTTTAATTCTGATCCTCCTGCCTCGGCCTCCCTGAGTGCCGGGGTTACAGATGTGAACCCTGTACCTGGTTGTCACTTTTTTTGTTTTTGTTTTGTTTTTTGAGCCAGGGTCTCACTGTGCAGCACAGACCCCACTGTTGGCCGTCCTGGCCTTGCCGCGGGGCCCAGGCTGGGCGCGAGCTCACCACAGTCCCGTCCTGGCCGCCCGAGTGCCGGTGCCAGGGGGAGCCACAGCCCGGCCAGGCTTCATGTGGCACTGGAGCCGATCAGCTACGCCCCCATCTCGTGACTATTATTTTTAAATCTTCAAGAAAACGTGCCATTTTTACAGTTCCATTTCATTTGTCCTTGGGATCCTGAAGGCCTGCGACACATGGCCGTGTCCAGGGCATGCGGGATCCGAAGGTGAATGTCCCGCCCTGGTCTCCGTCCCAGATGGATGTCACTCCCAAGGTGGCCACGGGGCCACAAAGACTTCAGCCTGGGCTAGGGGTGCAGGTCGTCATCCCAGCGATCTGGGAGGCTGAGGCAGGAGAGCCCCCATTTGAGCCCCGCCTGGGCAAGTTGGGGAGACCTGTCTCAAAATCAAAACTAAAGGGCCAGGGGTGGGGGACAGCACACAGGGTGGTGCCAGCCCCCCCCCAGATGGCGTCTTCCTGCCTCTGGGCCCTTGGCAACTGCCTGGCCCCGGGCCTCAGTTTCCCAGTGTGAGACAGGAGCAGCTACCGCCACCTCTGTGCTGGCCAAGGGCTGGGAGTGCAGGGCGGGCTGGGCGGCGGCCCCAGGGGCAGCCAGGCCCACTTGGCCCGCTGCAAGGCTGGGCACGGCCTGTGCCATTGGGAAGGACCCAGCCTGGGCAGCTGGCCGCCGGGCGCCCGGCCTCGGGCACAGGACCCTCTTCCGGAGTGTCGCCTGCGCGCTGGGCGGCCGGCCTGGGCCACTGTGAGTGCTGGGAGCCCCGGGCCTTGGCAGGCCGGAGCGGAGCGCGGGCTGCGCATGCCAGGGCACAGGGGCAGGTGCGCTAGCACAGCTCAGCCCAGGGCTCATCTGTATTTTTTATTTCTAGTCAACAAGTCGCCTGGACTTCAAGTCGGGATCCTCCTGCCTCAGCCTCCCAGCTTGGCCCTTTTTTTTTCTTTTCTTTCATCTTGTGTTTTTCTTTTTGCGCTGCAGGAGATCAAGCTCAGGGCCTTTGCCCCATCCACCAGGTGGGTTTCCTAAACACCTGCTCAGCGCTGAGCCAGCCTCAGACGTGGGGCCTCCGCCGCGCTGCCCCCTCGATGGGATGGGCACAGCCTCACCCGCAGACGCAGGGGGTGGCGGAATCGTGACACATAAGAAGGGGATGGGCAGGAGCACTCGCCTGGCATGGCGGGCCCCGGTGCCAGGCCCCAGCACCACACTGAGGCTGCCTGTGGCGGCGCACGATTCACCTGTGGAAAATAAAGGCCTGCACCACAGGGCCAGCTCAATTTTAAAATAAAACAGGGGCTGGAGGAATGGCACCACGGTTAAATCGCTTGCCCAGCAAGCACAAGGCACTGGATTCAATTCCCCAGCACCACATAAGCCAGGCACATGGCTGTGCCTCCAAGGCCAGCCTGGGCCCCACGGTGAGTTCAGGACCAGCCTGGGCCGCAGAGCAAGACCCCGTCTCAAAAAATTAGTATAAAATTGAAATGGGCTAAGGAGTAGCTCCGTGCAAAGTCCCTGGGTTCAGTCCCCAGTACCACAGTTCTCCCCGTCTCCGGGCAGGTTAAGAGGGAGCTGGTCAGGGGGAACACGTTAAGGAGGGACAGGTTGTGACCCCCACGGTACACGCGACCCTGCCCAGCAGCTCGGTCCCTGCAATGAGCATGCAGTGGGCACGCAATACGTGCGCATCGCCACACAGCCTCTCACTGGCCCAGCAGGCTGCGACGTCTTCACCCAGGTCCCCAAGGGGAGATTTAAACACGATCTGCCAGTGGCAAGGCGGTGGGCAGCAAGCACACCTGGGTCCCACCCACCACGCCCTCCTGCCATCCCTTCCCCTCAGGGAGACACCACGCGCCAGGCGGAGGAGCAGCTCCCACCTGGATTCACAGAACCCGTGGGCGGTGGACAGCACTGGGACTTGTGTGGGTCCCAGCAGCGAGCACAGGGCCCATAGCATCGCCTGTTCCCATACAGCCTGTCATAAGCGATGAATTTAATTTTTAAATTCTGATTTATTTTTTTTGAGACAGGGTCTCGCTCTGTGGCCCAGACTGGTCCTGAACTCACTGTGGAGCCCAGGCTGGCCTTGGACTCACAGCAACCCTCCTGCCTCAGCCTCCCGAGCGCTGGGATAAAATTTTATATTCCTGACACAGGGTCTCATTAAGTCACTAGGTTGCCTACGTCAGGCTGGCATCTGGGACCCTCCATCTCAGCACCGAGAGCTGTCCCCACTGGACAGTCCCCCCTCCCGCTTGTGTAAGCGAGCCCCTAGTGCTGGGCACCAGGCCGATTCCAAGCAACACTTTCTGCCCCGCCACCGGCCAGGAACCAGATAACCTTCCCCAGTTCCGGTGCTGGTGTGTGCCGCCAGGAATGTCACCCTGGGTCCCCAGGCCCCCGCCCCCCGCCCCCCCGCAGCTTTGCACAAACAAACACATGGCCAAGGCAACAGCTGTGCAGACCGGGTCCTGCGGGCCGAGTGAACAAACTGTTCCTTCCCGGCGGTGGCACGGGGCCCAAATTTGGCCTGACCTTTTCTGCAAAGGCACCGCAGGCCCCGCCCTTCTCTGGCTGCGGGACACCTCCTGCTGCCCTGGAGGCGCCCCCTCTGCTGCTCCGGGCTGGAGGTCAGTGCAATGCCCCAGGTCCTCCCTCTTACAGGTGCTCTCTGGTATCTGCAGAGTGGGAGGAAGTGGCTGAAGGCCAAGCGGGAGGGACAGGGACCCACAGGCTGGAGAGACCTGAGGGAAGTGTGAAGAGTTCCACCTGCAAGCGGCAGCTGGTGGTGCTGGGGTGGAAGACCCAGATGGAGCAGGCACAGGACGAATCATGTGCAAAGGCCCGGGGGCAGGCCAAGGTGGGGATATTTGATACAGACAAACTGCACAGTTGGAACACAGCAAACCAGAAAAAAGAAGAGAAGGCAAGAGGATGAGGCTTCCCTGGTCCACGGGGCACAGCATGGCGCCTGAGTTTCCTCTCCGATGCCGCAGAAGCAACAGGCCCTGAGGGGCACCACAGTGTGCCTCCTCCGCCCCCAGCTCTCCCTGATGCTCGGGTCAGAGCCCGGGGCCTCACACACGGCTGCACCCCTGGCCCCTTCTCATTTCTGATTTGGAGATGATTCTGCTAAGGGACCAGGGCTGGTCTTGAACTCAAGACCTTCAGCCTCGGCACCCCAGGAGGTGGGCATAAAAGGCCCGCGCCACGGAGCTGAAGCCGCTACGGTTGGAAAAGCCTATCTCCGCCTGCTGCGGGGGGGACAGGAAGCCTCCTGTGCTCAGGCGGTGAGCGACACCCGAGGGCTAGCAGGGCTCAGGGCGCGGACCAGCCCTATGGAGCTCGCCCAGCTGGGGGCCTGGGGTTCGATTCCCAGCCCCACGTAAGCTAGAGGTGGTGGCGCACGCCTGTCATCCCAGCACTCAGGAGGCTGAGGCAGGAGGATTGCCATGAGTCCAAGGCCAGGCTGGGCTCTATAGTGAGTTCAGGACCAGACTGGGCTACAGAGCCTCAAAAAGAAAAAAAAAGAGAGAGAAATGTAGAATTATCACGTGACTCCTGGGACCTGCCGCTGCTGTGGAGCTGCCAAAAAGTTACAAAAACAGAAGCCCCAGGACCTGCATGGCCCCAGGCCACTGAGGCCCACGAATATTACTCAGTCGGGAACAGGAGCACAGTGCTGACACCCAGCACAGCATGGTGGGCCGCGAGGTGCCGGGCTCTGCGAGAGATGCCAGACACAGAGGGTCACATGGAGGGAGAACCTTCCGGCCCAGGCCGATCCTGGGCAGGTGCTGGGTTCAGGGGGCCAGGGCAGGGAAGCGGCTGGGGAACGAGCCTTCCGGTCATCTGGGAAAGCTGGGAAGGACGGAGGGTCCGGAGCCAGGTTCTGAGGAAAGCACGTGGTGCCTGGACGTGCCAAGCACCACCGAGCCAAGTCGGGCCTGACCGTGCAGGGCAGCTGAGATAGGAGGGTCACAGGGATGAGCCCAGCAGAAACTCCAGGAGATTCCAGTTTTGGGGCCAGCAATCTCCAGCACCCACGGCACCACGAGAGAGGCAGTGGCAGCGGACAGCGGACGGTAGGCCTGGCCCCGCCACAGCGTCGTTACTGTCACTGTTCTGTTCTATCTGGCCAGAATATTCTTTTTTTTTTTTTCAGCATTGGGAATGGAACCCAAGAACCTGACACTGAGCTATATCCCCCAGCCCTTTCTTTAATTTTTTTTAGCTTCATTTATTTCTTTATTTTTGAGACCTGGTCTCGCTCTGTGGCCCCGGCTGGTCCTGACCTCACTGGTGAGGCCCAGGCTGGCCTTGGACTCAGGACAATCCTCCTGCCTCAGCCTCCAGGGTGACAGGCCCGACCTTGGTGTTGGGTTTCGCGCCGGGAGCTGGGCAGGCCGGCAGGACGGCACATACTCAGGCCCTGGCAGGCACCAGGGCCGCTGAGAACATCCCCGGGGGCCTCCCCCAGCACTGCCAGCAGGCAGCCGAGCTGGCCTCAATTCCCTTCCAGCCCTCCCCGGCTTCCAAATGTCGCTGGCTCTGCAGCCTGCCACGTCTGCCGCCCACGTCATCGGCCAGAGCCAGGAGCCAAGCCAGGCCCCGGAATTCCAGGCTGCTGGCAGCGCCGGGCCTTGGGATGACCGCGCCTAGCCCGGGAGGCTCCACCCCGCCTCCCCCGCTCCTGCCAGCCCGGCTGTCCTTCCTCAGTGGCACAGGGTCGGCGGTGCGTGGGAGGGGGGGCTTTGTGCTGAGCTTGGCCCGGCCTGCTTTGAGCTCTGAGTTGCAGTCGGGGTTTTCCTAAACCACTAAGGTGGCCAAGCTGGGCTGGAACCCTCAATCCTGCCTCGGCCTCCCTGCATCCCCAAGGGTGATGGGCCAGCAACGGGCGGCCAGGGCAGCAGCCACCGGCCCCACCGGAGGCTCCGGGCGTGGTGCAGGACAAAAATACCCGAGGCCGCGGGTCCCAGTGGCCGTCGGCTGGACGTGGCTTGAAAATAACCCACTGTTTACATCTGCCACGGCCTCCATGCCGCCCTCCTGGCAGCGCGCCCATCCTGGAGGGCAGGCCAGCCACCGCGCAGGGCAGACCCCGAGGCTTGGATGCACCGGGCGGCGGGTCCCCAGGGCCGGTCCCGTCATTCCCATGGCTGTGCGTCCCCTGGCCAGTGAGTGCTCAGCCTCGTGGGGCCTGTGGGGAGGCGAAGGCCAAAGCCGGGCAGAAGTGGCTCTGGAGAACAGGTCGGCGCTAAAGGGGGAGACTGAGCTGGGCACCAGGACCCCGCGGCCACACATCTTTGGGGGGGTCTGTTGTCCAAGCTGGGTGCAGAATTGGGACCCTTCTGCCTCCGCCTCCAGCCCACCGGGATTACGGGCCTGCGCGTGGGCTGGTCCAGTGAGTCTGGTCCCAGAACCCAGTGGCATCCAGACCAGCCTCAAAGGGGTGGGGTTCCTGTCTCCAGCTCCCTGTACTCTTTTTTTTCCCCTTCCCCCTCCACCCCGCATTTTTGTTCATTTGTTTGAGACAGGGTCTCCTCCCTCTGCAGCCCAGGCTGGCCTTGGACTCAGGACAATCCTCCTGTCTCAGCTTCCCTAGTGCTGGGATGACTGGCATGTGCCACCACGCCTGGCTTATGTGGGGCTGGGATTTGAACCCAGAGCCTGAGCTTGCCAGGCCGGCGCTATGACTGCCGTGCTGTTCCTCTGGCCCAGTCCTCCACTCTCTAGGCGCCCTGTTCCCCAGCATGGTATACTTTTGGTGCTCAGTAAGTTCTCACATGCAGCTGGCACTCCACAGACACTCACAGAGGCACATCTGACTCTAGCAGGCCTGGCACACAGTAGGCACCGGCGCTGCGCAAACAACTCGGCACACAACAGCTGCAAAATACTTGCTTGTTGGACAGGAGACCCGGAGGCGCGTGGGAAGACAAGGCGAGTATTCCGGGCAGAGACTGGGCCTGCCCTGGCTTCTCACCCTCTGCGGTTCCTCACTGGGCCACGGGGCAGGTGCAGGTGACTGTTCCCATAATAGGGAGGGGGAAACTGAGGCACAGGGCAGGCAGAAGCCAACCCTGCTCGCCCCGCAAACTGAAACATGAGGCCGCCCCTGGCCCACCCCTGGGCCTCCTGAGCCTCACCCCCGCTGGCGCACCAGCCAGGTTTGGTTGCCAGTCTCCCCGTCCAGCCCTGGGCCCCCGCAGCCGCCGCCAGAGGGCGTCAGCGAGCTCCCAAGTCAAGTCCCTGCCGGCTCTGCCCACAGGCTCCTGCTCAGTCCTGCAGCTGCCCACGGTCCTGCACCATCAGCTCCACCCGCCTGCTCCCCTGCTCCAGCCAGGGGGCCTCCCTGCTGCTCCTCCCACGCAGCAGGCTGCCTGGCCCCAGTGCCTTTGCATAGGCTCTACCCTCTGCCTGGAACCTCTTCTCCCACCCTCACGCCCTCACTGGGCTGCACCCCCAGCGCAGCCCTCCTGGCCAGGCCCCTCCGTGCTGAGGTCACCCACCGGTGCTGCTTATATATGATTGTGGCAGAACCTGCGTCACTTTTGGTTCTGACACAGGGTCTTACGGGGCTGGAGGACTCGCATGGCGTCAGAGTGCTTGCCTAGAGAGCTTGAGGCCCTGAGTTCGAGTCCCCAGCACCACATAACCCGGGCATGGTGGCGCGCGCCTGTTATCCCAGCACTCAGGAGGCTGAGGCAGGAGGATTGCCGTGAGTCCAAGGCCAGCCTGGGCTCCATAGTGAGTTCAGGACCAGCCCGGGCTGCAGAGCGAGAACGGCTCAAAATAAAAGGGGGGTGGGAATGGGTCTCAGCCACTAAGGTGTCCAGGCGGGGCTCGAACCTGCCACCCTCCTGCCTCAGCCTCCCATAGTGCAGGGAGGACTCTGGTCGGCACAGCGGGGCCTGGCAGGTTTGTGCCATCCCTCCCTCCGCCCCTCTGTTTGATTTTGGTCTGAGATTAAATGTCACTAAGTTGCCCCGGTTGGACCCAAATTCAGGATCATCCTGCTTCAGCCTCCCAAGTAGCTGGGACGACGACACGCCTGGCACTCAGGATGATGCCAGTGTCCTAGGGGAAATCCACGGGTGGCCTGTCCCAGCGCCGTGGCCACGGGAAGAGCACGCGGCAGCAACCGGCGGGTCCCGGAGCGGCTCAGGGCTCCTGGCTGCGCCCCGCGGGAGGGGCTGCGGTGCTGCGGGTCCCTTTAAGAGCCAGCGTCCCGGGGGTGGGTGCCACCCAGCGCCCTTATGTAAGCACTGGCGCTTGCATAACGCCCTTACATAAGGGGCCGGAGCGGGCTTGTCCACCCAGCGGCGACCTGCCCAGGCTGTCTGCGGGAGCTGGGACGCACTGCCACAGCCACCGGCCTGGGGTCTGCAGCCCCTCAGGCGGCCCTGTGCTGGAGGGGGGTGGACAGACGCCCCTAGTCCCAGACGCAGCACACTCCCCGCCCCTGCTGAGAAGGAGCGTGTGTAATCTGATCCCATCGGGGATGTCCCCGTGACTCTCACGAACAGCAGCCCAGAGAGGGCCAGCCAGCACCTGCAGCTGCACAGCCCTTCTCCGGGACGGGGCTAGATGAAATCCCAGCCCGCGGCCCCAATGCACTGTCCCTCTGGGAAGCGGGGCTTCCAGCAGGATCTCCCAGCAGGGCCTGGTACACCGGTGGAGCTCAATAAGTGCAACTATTTCCTGCACTCTGGGAGGCCGAGGCAGGAGGATGCCAAGGTCAAACCCTGACTGAGCCACTTAGCTGAGTCCTGTCTCAAAGTGAAGACATTTCAAAAATGGGTTTGGGCACGTAGCTCAGCAGAAAGGCCGTGGGTGCCATCTCACCGCCCCCCCAAAAAAGCTGAGTCTCGGGCTTTGAACCCTTTAACTCTTTGATCCTTGCGTTGCTCTCAGCACAGCAGGACAGGTGCCTCATTCTCATTAGGGGAAACTGAGGGGCAGAGCAAGGTGCTGAACCCCGCACTCCACAGAGACAGAAAACAGGTCAACAGCGGGCGCTGTATTGTGGCACACTGAGCACAACTGAAGAGCTCTAACTGTGACCCAGTCCTGGGCTAGGAAACGTGCCACCTGCCCAGAAAGGAGGGTGAGGTGGGGGGGGGGGGGGGGGGGATGGCCGGTCCAGGGTTTCCTGCCCAGCCCAGGCGCCCTTCTGAGCACACACACTGGCTGAGCACACACTGGCAGTCCAGCCAACCACAGCCCACCGCCAGGGGCTGGCCCTCTTGTGTGTGTGTGTGTGTGTGTGTGTGTGTGTGTGTGTGTGTGTACGCACGGATGGCACTGGGGACCCACCGGGACCTCAGCTTGGACTCAAATTTGTAATCCTCCTGCCTCAGCCTCCCAAAGTGCTGAGATGATAGGCCTGATGTGCTGGCCCTTTAAGGCAGCAGGCAGCCTGGGCATGTCCCAGAGTGACCCCAAGGGGAAGGTGTGGCCAGGGAACAAGGGGCCCATTCAGCTGCCCTGGGCTGGCTGGCTGGGCGGGAGGGGGGGAGAGGGGCAAGGAGGGGGACGGGTGGGAGTAGCTCCGGGAAAGATGGACAGACAGACACGGGCCGCCCCATCTGCCGCCTGTGTGCCGGGCCGAACCTGCGCTTGCCGCCACCAGGGTCCTCCAGGCCCCGGGCAGGCCCTGCCACCCGCTGGGCACTTCTAACACTCCCTAGGCCATCCTCTGCCGGACTCTATTCAGTCCTGGGCCACACAGTTTCCCCGTCTGTCACGTACAGTGATGGGAAACGGCCATGTTACAGTAAAAGCCCCGGGAGGGGGGACCCGGGACCCCACGGAACCTGACCCGCCGCTCTACTCAGGTGGCACTGGAGTCCCGTCCTGATTGTCTCTAGTGGCGCGGTCAGTCGGGCGTCCTGAATCCGCTCAAAAGGCCGACCTTTCACGGCCACTTTGACCTTGGGGAGGAGGCAGGAGTCACGTGGAAGCCTAGCTTGGTGGATAAGGACACGCCATCGCGGGGTTTTTACTTGCTATGGAGCCCAGGCTGGCCTCAAACACACAGTAATCCTCCTGCCTCGGCCTCCCGGCTTGGGCGGTGCTGAGGAATCAAACTCGGGGCCTTGTGCTTACTAGGCAAGTGCTGTAACTGAACTGCACCCGCAGCACCTGGTGCTCTGTCCCCACTCCGTGACCCTCTTCTGTCACCCGGCACGGGTAGGTGACCACACGGAAGGCACACAATGGGCACCGCTCCCGGGCGACACCTTGCTCAGTCCCCTGCCTCAGTCTCACCATCTGTGCAAGACAGCCCTTGTCCCCAAGCGCCCCCGCTGTCATCTCTGGCCAACTCCGGCTCCATCTGTGACTTCCTGTCCACACCCACGGGAGGAAGAGGGGCCAGCCTGGCAGCTGGTGGGTGGGGGATGCATGGCATGTCCCCAGCTGCCCTCGGCACCCCCTCGGGCTCCTGGGCCCCGGGCCAGGGCAGCAACTGCAGCCCTGAGGTGCCCAGTGACAGCCACAGGTGCCGGGGCACCTACCAGCTCGGCAGCCCCTCGGAGAGCCGTGCCCCGGGGCGCTGGGGCAAGGACGCCCTTGGCCACAGCGTGTCCACACAGCCAGCTCATGCCTGGACTCAACAGCACTCTGGGAGGCACAAGTACAGTCAGATCTAATTTGCTGGACATTTATTCCACTTCTCTGACCAATGATGAAGGCCAGGCCAGGCCCCATGGCGGCACAGGCCTGGCACCCCCGCGCTCTGGGAGGCTGAGGCAGGAGGATCCCATGTTCAAGTCCAGCCGGGGGAACTTAGTGAGACCCTGTCTCAAAATCAGACCTAAGTCGGGCTGGGGAGGAACAAGGGAGGATCGACCCGCCGCTGAGCACCTGCTGTACCCCAGCCCCGTGCACACGTGAAGGTCACCCCACGCCCCCCTCTTGTCGTGTTCACCCCACTTCATAGAGAAAGAGGCCAAGGCCCGGGTTAACGAGGTCGCTCGCCAGAAGTCACACAGCGCGCGGAGGAGGGGTGCAAGCTCCGGAGCTGCTGGTCCAGACCCCCAACTCGGAACTCAGTCTCTCCCTCGGGCGCACCTGGCCCCCAAGGCTCCCACCCACTGCCGTCTGCCCGTGGGCCTGGTGTTCACAGCACCCTTGTGGCCCCTTTCAATGCTCCATCGGCAGAAGCAGGACAGAGGGACAGCCCTTCCGCCATCACCGGGGCCGCACTGGGCCAGCTGGGCTATAGCGGACCGCGGGGTCTCACAGCAAGGCCCTGTTCCTTCCTGCAGGGGCATGAGGCACATCAAGGAAGCAAAGGAACATTTATCAAGCGCCTACTGTATGCTTTCCAGGGATCTCTGACTCCTGTATCCAGAGCAGCGGACGGAATTCTTATTTACTTACTTTTTGGTGGTACCAGGGACTGAGCCCAGGGCCTCGCATGGCACCATGCCAGCCCAGCATTTAGTTTTGATTTTGAGACAGAGCTTGCTAAGTCACTAAGTTTCCTCTGCTGGGCTTGAACTCGAGATTCTGCTGCCCCAGCCTCCCAGAGGGCCGGGATGACAGCCTGAGCCACCAGGCTCGGCTCTGCTTTCTTATGAAACTTGAGAGAAGGTGGCTTTCCTTCTTCCTAGGTTGGTGGTGATATTTAAATCTGTCCCATTGTGCCACAAGGGCCAGGAATGTTGCTCAGTGGCGAGAACACTTGCCTAGCATGTGCAAAGGCCCTGGGTCCTATCCCCAGCCCTGCCAAAAGAAAAAAAAGTGCTGGAGGTCTCTGAGGCTGGCACACTTGGGGGGCTGTTGCTGTGATCCCTACGGGGGACTCTGTCCCAGCTGCCCTGAGGAGGAGCCGGGGACGCCTCCCTGAGCCTGTCCTCTCCAGGGCCAACCCCCAGGCTTCCGGGCGGGGACATAGCCTAGTCCACAGTGCCCTGGCAGGCAGGGCTCCGGGAGGCTGGCACAGCACAAGGCGGGAACCCAAGGCTGGCCCACGGCGGGCGGCGTCAGCAGATGGGTGCCATCTGGGCGGGAGGCTGGGCGGGCGGGCTGGCAGCTGTCGGCCTGGCAGCCCCTCCCCCGCCGCCTGGCACGGTGCCCGCCCGCGCTCCGAGTCGGGTTTCTCTGGCTGCCAGAGGGGGTGGGGAGGCCCGGCTGGGCTGCAGGCCCTGGGCAGGCAGCCTCCATCTCCGAGTCCCAGCCTCCCCAGCTCTGTCTCAGAGCCGGCATCAGGGCCTTTGCACGAGCTGTGGCCTCCTCCCTCCCTGCCTGCGTTTTCTAATGTCTAATGTCTAATGCCTTTTAATTTACTTATTTTGGCAGCAGCGGGCAGAACCCAAGCCTCACGCTCAGCTTCCCCGCAGCTGATTCTGTTTTTGATGTCAAGATGGGGCCTAGCTAAATGGTCTGGGCTGAGCTCTACCTCCAGCTCCTCTTGCCTCAGCCTCCCAGAGCTCAGGGATGGCAGGCTGGCGACTGACCCTGCCGAGGCCTCACTACCATCATCGTCCTGCTCCTTACCTTGGGGACGGCGTGCCCTCCAGCCATGTGGCATGTGCCCCCCCCCACGAGCTCGGTGCCCCTCCTGAGGCTGCCCCCAACCACCCCATGGTTACGCCCACTGGCACGGCTGGGGCAGGTCGGATGTGCCCTCTGGCCCAGCTAGGACCCCCGCAGCCCGGGGCCCCCTGGGGGCACAGAGGGCAGCTAGTGGCCTGCACAAGGGTGGGGGCTCCTGGGACAGATAGAAGGAAGAGAGCTGGGCTCAGGGCAGGGCACCCAGAATAGAGTGCCAGGCTGGCCAGTGTGGGCTGGCACCCTCACATCTCAGCACCCCACTGAAGATGGGGGGGACAAGGTGGCGGCTGTGACAACGGGTAGGGCCCCAAGGTTCTGAACCCGAGCCAACTCTGCAGGCCAGGTCGCTTCCTTAGGCCTCTGTTTCCCCTCTGTGAGGTGGGTACAATGAGGGGTGATTCCTGACCTGCTGGGCTGCTGGGAGCGTGGCAAACACCTGGCAGGGCTTCAGAAAAGGCCCTAGCACGAGAGCGGCTAGGTACCTGGGGCTTTGATACATTACTAGGAGTTTTCCACAGGAGCTGGGCATTCGAGGCTGCGGGAACAGAATGAGCGAAAGCGAGCACAGGGAATTGTGATCTCCTGAGGACAGCAAGGTTGACAGTAACCACCACCGAGCCCAGCCTGGTCCCTGGCACCCTGCTGCTCGGCCCCCCTTGGCAAGTTCGCCAAGTCCTTACCATGGTCCCCCACATTCTCATGGGTGCTGAGTTTGCTTTTGCAGTACTGAGGGTTGAACCCACGCCCATCACAGCGAGCTGCGTCCCAGCCCGATTTGTATTTTTGATTCTGAGACAGGGCCTGACTGCATCACTAAGGAGCTGGACTGTACTTGAACCTGTGATCTTCTGCCTTGCTCGGCAGCCCAGGCTGGTCCTGAACTCACTCTGGGGCCAAGGCTGGCCTCGATCTCACAGCCATCCTCTTGCCTCGGCCTCCCGTGTGCCAGGGTCCATTTCTGTTTCCGCGGAGCCGCAGAGAGGGTGCGGGGTGAGCAGGGGCGGCTGAGTGGGGCGGGACCCGCGGGAGCAGCGCTGATTCCCTGGGGGACGTGGGGGCGCCCTGCGGGAGCGCCCTGACCTTCCGGCTGGGGAGCAGCAGGAGGTGTCCGGCGTCCTGCGGCGGCGGCGGGGGAGGGGCAGCCGGATTGTGCTGACCACTGCCGGCTGCACAATTTTATCAGCTCAGCTCCGAGGAGGTGGGGGCAGGGCCGGCCTGGAGGACGGACGAGGGGCCGAGGGACAGACCAAGACCGCGTGGCGATGAAGGCCATCTCCAAGGCCATCCCTGCCCCTGCCTGCCGCCTCCTGGCCTGCCCTCCCGGCTACGCACCTTCCTTTGTTGTGAAACGGTGAGGGGGAGGGCAGAACTCAAGCCAAGGTCAAAGAATCAAGGTCACGACCGGGTGGCTTTTTTGTGTGTGTGACCCTGGGCGTGGGGCACAAGGCCTTCCTAGCGGGCCATGTCCCCGGCCCTTCCTATTTCTTGATTTTGAGACAGGGTCCTGCCCAGCTGCCCAGGCTGGGTTGGAACTTGCAATCCTCCTGCCTCAGCCACCCAGGGTGCTGGGATCACGGGCCTGTTTTTCATGTTTTATTTGGAGGCAGGGTCTGGCTACATCACCAATTGTCCAGGCTGGGTATGGGCATGTGGCCTGTGACCTTGACGCTCACCGTACAAGGTGATCCAGACGCCAAGGGGCATGCTGGGATTCAGCCCACGCGCGGCTGTATTGAGCCCCACCACGGAGCTAGGCACCCAGACAGCCACCTCCCTCCCTCTGTCTCTTTCTCTCTTTCTTTTAGCTGTGGCACTGGGGATCGAATGTGGGGCCCTCACACTGAGCCACAGCCTCAGCCCAATTTTATTTTTGATTTTGAGACAGGGTCTTCCTCAGTCACTAAACTGTTCTGGCTGGGCACGAACTTGGCAATCCCCCTTCTTCAGTCTCCCCGACCCCTGGGATGACAGGCCTGCCCACCTAATCTCTGCACAGCTGCCTGGAGCCCTGCGGGGTGCAGCCCAGCCACGGCCACAGCCCCCCGGAAGCCACCTGCACACTGCTGAGGGCCACCAGGAGCTGCCACCCAGCCAGTGCCCCCTGCACCCGGCATCCTGACCAGAGCAGGAGCAGGCCTCAGTGGGCAAGTGAAACATCGGGCCACCAGCAGCCCCGACTCCCAGCATTCCCTGCAGCCTGGACAGGGCCTCTGTCCCCTCCCAGCTCCTGACTGTGGCAAGGATAGAGGCCATGGGACAGGCACTCATCCCCCGAGACCTCAAGAAGGACCTGCCACTGGCCCCAGGCCTCTACTCCGGCTGTCCTTCCTCCCACCCACGTGGCCCCCAGGCCGCCACACCGCGACGCCGCCCGCCTGCCTGCCGGCTGCTCACCTCGCTCACGCACAAAGTAGGCCAGGTAGAGGTCCAGCTCCTTGACGGCCACGCCGATGTGGTGCGGCTGCACGCAGAGCCCGGGGTGCGCGCACTGGGCCGCCTTCACCAGGCGCTCGCCGTCCGTGCTCTCCAGCGGGACGCCCTTGAAGAGGATGACCATGACCAGGTCCAGCCGCCACACCTTGTCGGCCTGGCGCAGGCAGTCGATCCGCCGCATCTTGCCCTTCTGGTCGGGGTTGGACAGCACGCAGCCTGGCGCCTTCTTGCCAGTGATGGCCAGCACGAAGTCCTCGCGGCACTCGGGCCGGATGTCCTTGCGCAGCTTGGCCAGCAGCCGCGATGCCCACTTCTGCTTGACCTCGGCCTTCTCACCCAGTAGCTCGTCCTTCACCGCACGCTCCTCGTCCTTGGACATGCGCTTCTCGTGCTTCTTGAAGTACTTCCGCTTCCGCGCCTGCAGGTTGAACCACGTGTAGGCGAAGGCGCGCACGTGCGGCAGCAGCGCCTCGATGAACGGGTGGAACTCATCCTGTGGGGACAGGGGTGGTCAGGGCTGCGGCGGGTGTAGCAGCCCAGGTCCCTCCCGCAGCTGGGGGCCTCTGCAGCCGAGGGGGCAGGTGCCACCTGGACAGGGGTGAACCCGGCCCGCCAGAAGCTGCCCACAGCAGCCACCCACCCGCAGCGGCCAGGGCACGGAGCCCTCCCCCATCTTGCTAAAATTTTTCATTCTGAGCCAGGAGGCCTGGCCAAGTTGCTGCAACGTCCCAGGCTGGCCAGGACTCACCATCCTCCTGCTCCAGCCTTCCCAGAGAGCTGGGATGCCAGGCCTGCTGTTCCACGCTTGCCTGCAGCTCTGGAGATGCAGCCACGGCCAGCACAACTTTATTTACAAGAGTAGCGGGTGGGGGGGGGGGTGCTGGGGCCACAGCTCAGAGGTGAGGGCCCTGCCTGGCACAGAAAAGCGAGCCGGGCTGCAGCTAGTGCCAACTCCCAGCACTTGGGAGGCTGAGGCAGGAGGATCGCTGGGAGTCCAAGGCCAGCCTGGGCTCCACAGTGAGTTATCACAGCCTGGACTTCACAGTGAGACCCTGTCTCAAAAAAAAAAAAAAAAAAGGCCTAAGGATGTAGCTCAGTGCCACAAAGCACAACAATAAAATAAAAAAAGGGACAACAAGAATCAGGACGTTGATAGGGCCCTTCCTGAGCCCAGGCCACCGCCAGGGCCCCTCTGCTCGGGCTCTAGGGCTCCGTCCAGCTCCCCCTTGGGGCCACCTCTGGCCATGGGTTCTGGAGTAAGAGGGACATCAGATGTCACCTATTACGGAGGGTCTCAAAATAGCCATTTGCCTGGTGTGACCAGCGTGGATGGATGGTGCCCACCCCCCACTCCCATGGCTCCTATGGGGTGAGTCACCATGACAGCTGTGGCCAGGCCAGGACCTTGGGCCCGTTCCTGCTGCCCCCACCCTGGCCTGCAGACCAGCTGAGATCCAGAAGGATGGGGGAGGGGATATGCCGCCCCGTCCCCACCCTGGGTGCCTCTCCTGTGCCTAGAGGTCCAAGGACACCCGGGACCCAGAGACGGGCAGGGGTTTACCCAGGGTCACACAGCACGATGTGCCGGTGGGCCCACAGCCCAGGCCACCTGGCTGCAGGGGCGGGACACAGGTAGATGCGGTCACTCTCCTGGCAGCTGTGCAGGCCCAGGCCTGGCCACAGGGACACGGGGACACTAGCAGGGCTGGAAGGGGCGGCCGGCATGACCAGCTGCCCACTCCCTCCGCGGTGCCAGGCCACGGGCAGGGGCGGCCCCAGCAGGTCAGCCACGGAGGCAGGAGGACAAACAACCTGTAATCAGGTCGTGTACCTGCTGCCCATTCCCCCTGTCCTTTCCCAAGAGGTCAGCCCAGGGCAGAGGCAGGACAGGTCATGGTCCTTGCCCTATGAGGGCTGCAGCCGCCAGGCCGTCTTCCCCAGGTGCCCCCACAAGCTGAAGCGGGCCAACGAGGCAGCCCAAGCGGGCGGGATGCTGCCAAGAATCTCCCTGAACTCCTGCACATTCCTCAGTGCCCTGTCTCCAGGCCCCTCCTCCAGGAAGCCTTCTCCTGCTCTCCTCAGGACCGCGCAGGGAGGGCAGGGGGGTCCCTCAATCCTGCTGTCAAACCCAGAGGCCAAGGCCGAGGCACCTGTGTCAGGGAAGAAGGCTGGATGGTATCTGTCTCCATTTCCACCCTCTCTGCCGACCAGGAACACGTCTAGAGCCTCAGTTTCCCATTCATACCAGGTGACAGTGCAGGTGTGGGGCCAGGCTGTCACACCGGCCATAGCTGGGACAGGGCCACCTCGGTTCAGCAAGGCCTCACTGGGTGCCTATGCACTGAACAGATACCCACACACTGACCTACACAGCACTACTCGTCTTCTGCCTCCCTGCGGCCAGGACAGCAAACCAGGACCTGAAACGGCCTTTTCGACCCTGAGGGTCTCCAGGTGAACGCGAGTCCAAGATCCTCAGTAAGCATGTCACACCAAACTCCTATGCATTCTTCAAAGCACTTGTCCCCACATCCCCTTATCACGCTAGAAGAGGCTTGTACACAGTCTCACGGGTTCATATCCACACCCACCCTGGCCGGCCCACCACCAGTCAGCCGTCACAACCTGGGACAGTCAACCAAGTCACGGTGACTGAGGCCCGGCCTCCATTCTGGTCCTCCCTGCTCAGGACCAGCCTGAGCCACACAGCAGGAGCCTGCCTCGAGAAACAACAAAAACAATCGTAGCAATTAAAGGACTTCGTCAGGCCCATGGGTGAAAGTCTGTCATCCCCGGGCTCTGGGAGGCCGAGGCAGGACAGTAGCAAGCTCAAGGCCAGTCTGGAGAAATCTGCAACTTGGGAAGGTCCTGACTCAAAACCAAAAGTAAAAATGGTCTGAGGACAGAGCTCGTGCAAAGGCCCTGGGGCCTCCCTGGTGCTACAAGGATAAAGCGAAGGAGTAAACAGATCAAAGTGCTGGGGAGCCTCTTGCAGGACAGGTCACTTAACAGACCTGGAAAATGAGGATTCAGGGTAGGAGCTTTCCAGGGACTGAAAGGCCATGTAAAGGTCCTAGGGCAGGCAGAGCCTGGCAGGTAGAAGACATGGGGGGTGGGGGGGCGAATGGATGAAGCAGAGGAAGAGTCAGGGAGAGAGAAAGTAGGGGCAGGGGGACAGGGAGGGGGGTGCAGCCTGAAGGAGCCGAGGTGGGCAGGCTGAGCTAGCGAGTGGGAGCTCCCTGCCTTGGTGCCCAGCAGGGGCTGGGGACTTCGGGCCACCCACTCTCCCCGGAGGCCACTGGGAAGCCACTGCGGCCCTGGATACTCCTGAGCCACGGGCGCCCTGCCCACAGCCGGCCCGGACACAGGCACGGGTGTTTCCAGGACAGGACGGTGTGATTTCACCCCGACCCCAGCTCCAGCCCATTTCCAGCTTTTGATTTTGAGACTAGGCTGCTAAGCTGCCCCACCTGGGCTCCAAAATTGTGATCCTCCTGCCTCAGCCTCCCAGGCCTCACGGGCATCCACATTCCCTGAATGCTCAGCTGGGCAGGGGGTGCGGCCACCTCCGGAAAGTCACCTGGAGTCCCCAGCTGAGGAGAAGCAATTTGATCCCCAGCTTCCTGAGCAAGGCTTTTCAGGCACATCTGAAGGATACGCTGGGTCTGGGCTGGGGACCCCTGCGCATTTGGGGTGCTGGGGGGGCTGTGTGTGCAGCAGCGGCCAGATGGCCTGGGGAAAGGCGGCGGCACCCTAAGCGCAGGGGTCCTGGTGCACTGGAGGGTTGGCAGGGGCTGCTGGGAGCTGGTGGCTCCTTCCGGGATGGAAGAGGGAGAGGGAGGAGGGAGTAGGGAACGGGAGGGGGAGAGGTGGGGAGGGAGAGGGGAAGAGAGAGAGAGAGAGAGAGAGAGAGAGAGAGAGAGAGAGGCCAAGAACGCTGAGTCGCCAGAACCGAGCTGGGTGATTTACGGGGCGCCGGGCGCGGGCTGTAGCAGGCACCTCGCCACAGCCGGCCACCGCAGAGGGCCGAGACAGAGCAAACCCTGGGGTCGCGGGTGGGAGGAGCCACCCAGGGAGCCTCACCTGCTCGGCGGAGGGGCCAGGATCCCAAGGCCCGCGGCTGTGGCCCGGGACTGCTCTGTCCCGCTGAGTCCTAGCGCTGGGGCGCCGGGGGAAACCCCAGGCCCCCCTTTCTAAAACCCAGCTGGGCCTTCACAACCTGCCACCACATTTCACCACCCACCTGCGACTCAGGGTCATGGGAAAAAGCACCCCAGGGCTCTGCCGGGTGCTGCCAGTATGGGTCCTCCCGCCCCTGCCTCAGTTTCTCCGCAAGAGCCGGGCGGCGGGCGGGGAGGTGGCCGGGCCAGAGCGCTGGCCCAGACCCAGGTGACAGCTTGGTGGCCGCCACCTGGCTGGGGGGACAAGCCCGGGCAGAGGGGGTCGGCCAGCCGGGGCCAGAGGGGTGGGACAGAGGAGGTCCGGCCAGCCGCTGCGGGCACTCCAGGCCCATGCGGAGCACGGGGGGAGGGGGGGGCCGCAGGGGGCCGGCGGTGCCCCACGCGGGTGCATCCTGCAGTGAGGGGTTCTGGGTTTTTCTTCTCTCATTCCCTGCCTCCGGGGGAAACTGAGGCCATCCTCTGCGGGGTCCACATCCCCCACCCTGGCAGCACAGGAGGGGGCTGTTCCCCCCTACCCTGGTGGGGGTCTGCGGCTCCCCTGGGAACCACGTCCCCTCGGTGTCCCCTTAACCCGAGCTGGGGAAGGGCTGCTTCATCCTCATCCAGCACAGAGACAGCCAGTCTGCCCAAGGTCACACAGCACACCCAACTCCAGCCATAGGTGTCCCGTGGAGTTTTAAGAAAACACCTGCTTCGAGGGACCTCTCTTCCCAAAAGCTGCTCAGAGGGGGAAACTGAGGCCTGGTGAGGGGCAGGGGCTTGTCCAGGCGCCCCAGGAGCACAGGGGGCAGGCTTTAGAGCCCCTCAACCAGCCCCTTGGTCCCTGCGGGGAGGTGGGGGCGGGACTCGCGGCAGCGGCCCGGGTAGGGCACCCGCGGGGCAGGCCAGACCGCCGCTGGCACACTTCTCCCGCGCCGGTCTGCAGCTCAGGGTTCCACCCCCCGGCGCCCCTCTCTGCCCAGGCCCCGCGCGGGGCCAGGGGAAACTGAGGCCACAGCCGCATCCACGGGCTACAAACACAGCAGAAGCGGGGTGCGGCGGCCGGGCACCAGAAAGCAGATCTGCAGAGCCCTGGGGTGGGGGTCCCCCTTCCCGCCCGCCGCTGGGCGCTGCGCAGGGCCTGGTCCCGGGGTGCGGGGGGGCAGGGGCAGCTCGGAGCCGGCGGGCCGGGAGGGGCAGGTGGCGGTTGGCGCAGCGCCGCAGTGACCCGCCAGCCCCGGCCTCCTCCTCCGCGTGCGGCTCGATAATCCCGATCAATGCGGCGACAATACGGGACAGTGCGGGAGCGTCCCCGCCCGCCCTCGGCGCCGCGCCCCTCCCCCTCCCGCACACGTGGGCCCGGCCCGGCGGGGGGCCAGGGCGGGGACCCGCGGCGGGGACCCCGCTCCCCCACCCCGGCGCCAGCCCTCGGAGCGCTCCTCCCGCGGCCCGCCTCCGCGATCGCCCCAAACTGGGGCCTGGGGGTCGTGCCCCGAGTTGGGGCGAGGAAGGCGCTGCGGACCCAGTAGGCGTAGGGTCTCCAGACGCCAGCGGGGTCCCGGGGTGCGTGCGCGGCCAGGGCTCCGGCGAGGGACCCGGCCCCGCGTCCCGGGCACATCCCGCCCCGTGAGTGGCGGGAGCGACGCGCGCGCCTTTTTTTTTTTTTTTGTCGGGTTTCCAAACTCCGGGGCCCGGCGGAGGAAAGGGGGCGCCGCCGCCGCCGGCGGGCCGGGCGCGGGCGAGGGGCGCGGGCGAGGGGCGTACCTGCGTCAGGCACAGCGGGGACGAATACATCCCGGGCGGGCGGCGGGCGGCGGGCGGCGCTGGCGGCCGGAGCGGGCGGCGCGCGGAACCTACTGAGTCATTTTCCAGCCGCTCCCGCCCGCGCCCCGCCCGCCCGCCCGCCCGCGCCGCCCGCGCTCCCCCCGCCCCGCCCCCCGCGCCCTCCCCGCCCGCCCCGGCCCCGCCCACTTCGCACGTCCAACTTTCGGGGGCGCGGGAGCCAGGCGGGAACGTCCCGGGTCGCGGGATCCCCGGGACCCCGCCGCGGCGGCCTCGCCGGGCGGCAGGCGCGGGCCGAGCGGACTCGGAGATGCCGCCCCCGCCCGGCACCCCGATCCCCCGATCCCCGATCCCCGCCCCGCGCGCCCCGGGCTGGCCGGGAAGTTGCAGGAACGGGAGCCAAGAGGGAGGGGGGAGGGCGAGGTGACGTGCGCACAGGAGGCCTCGGGAGCGCGCGACTTTCGCCTTAAAGATGTAGGAGCCCGTGGGCGAGGGGCTCGTGCGTGCGGGGTACCCGGCGCGGGGTTGGGTCTCGGGGTCCGCTGTCCCCCTCCGACGGCCACCCGGGGCTGGAGCAGCCTGGAAACGGCTCCTTGTGTGGCAACCGGGGGGCTTTGTGTCAGAGTCAGCGCACGCTGCCGGTCCGCAGAAGGGGGCTGGGGCGCCCCCGGTGCCCGCGCCCTGCGGTCCCTGGCCCGCCACATCGCCCCTGGCGCGGCCGCTCTCCCGCACTGCATCCGCCTTTGCGGCGGGTCCGATTCGCGGCCTGAGTGACTGAGGCACAGGAAGTGTGGTCTGGAGCCCAGCTGGATCCCGATTGATGGACCTCTGTGAGGTACCGGGATCGCGCCCGGCGCCCCGGGCGGACCAGGCGGGCCGCACCCGGAACCACGCCCTCAGCCCTTTCAAAATTTTTTATCTTAGACAAGAAACAGGCTCCATGAATTGCCCAGGTCGGACTGGAGCCAGGCATCATCCTGCCTCAGCCTCCCGAGTCGCGGGCCGCCGGGCCCAAGCCAGCGGCCCGGAAGCTCGTGTTCGGTTTCATCACTTTCTCTTCAGGATAAAAAGCCACATAGGTGGCACGCAGGGGACGGAGCCCCGCAGGGCACTTGCAACACGGTGGCCACCCTCCCGTCCAGGCCACCGTGTCCTCCTCCAGCTCCTCCCTCCCACGTGGCCCAGCCATGCACACCCAAAAGGGGGAGCTCGGTTCCAGCTGGGTCATCCCAGGGCTCTGGGAGGCTGAGGCAGGAGGACTGCAAGTTCCAGCCCAGCCCACCCCAGCCGGGTTCATTGGCAATGCAGCTAGACCCTGTGCCAAAATCAAAAACTTAAAATGGGCTGGTGATGTGGCCTGGGGCTCTATCTCCAGTGCTACCAAAAAAAAAAAAAAATCTTTCCCACAGCACATTGGCTCCAGGTTCTTGGAAAGCTCGGTCCACCCTGACCGGGTACTCTGTGGCCAGGGCCGAATGATCCATGCTCGCTGTCAGCGACTCCAGCACGCAAGACGCCACGCCACCCATAGCCTTGCTATCCTCAGGGTACAGGGAGGGAAACTGAGGCCCAGGGGACGGAGCCATCCTCCCCCCTCCCCGGGCATTCCTGCGGCTGCCATGTCCCCTGGTGCCCCTCTTCCTGCCTGGACAGGGCATTTAAAACTCTAGGATTAGGGCCGGGGGTGTGGCCACACACACTGGTCATCCGAGCATTTTCCGAGGCTGAGGCAGGAGGATCAAAAGCTCGAACTCAAGCTGGGTAACTGAGTAAGACCCTGTCTCAAAATTTAAAAAAATGAAAATTTTACAAAAGGCTGGTGATAGAGCTCCGGGCAAAAGCCCTGGGTTCCACGCCAGCACTCCAAGAAATCAGCAGAGTTAAATCTCTGAGATGATGGCAGGCAACAGGGACCCCATGCATAAGTCACGCCATGCACATGCAGGCTCAACCCTCAGCTGCACGGCTGGCACCCCCAGCCGCTTTCCCCTGTCCTCCAGCATCCCTAGCTGACCTAGCAGAGCAGATCCCTTTTCCTGGGTTTATTTTGATTTCTCAGTGCTGGGGCCTGAACCCAGGGCTGTGACACTGTGGTACGGTCCCGACCCAACTTCTGGTTTTTGACTTTGAGACAGGGTCTCACCAAGTCACTAAGTTGCCCAGGCTGGACTCAAGGTTGTGATCCTCCTGCCTCAGCCTCCCCCTCCCCCCTCAGAGCTGGGGCAGGGGCCTGCACCATGGACCTGGCTCCACGGGAGGGTCCTTGGGAAGGTGAAGGTCTCAGACTGTCCCAGAAGCTCCTACTGTTCAAAGACAAGGGGACCCCGGCACTGAGGAGGACAGGTAACACACTGTGGGGGGTGTTGGCCCTGAGGGCCAGAGGGGCAGCTGGCGGGGCCTTCTGCAAGCAGAAGGACCACCGCCTGGCTCTGTGTCCCCTGTGGCGTGCCATGTGGCCTGCACGAGCCTCTGTTTCCCTTCTGTAATAGAGGGCCATGACAATTCACACATCTCTGGGTTGTGGATAAGCCAGTAAACACCCGGTGTCTCAGACACTGGCGCACACAGGCTGTGGGCGAGGAAGGTGACAGTCACATCATAACATAAATATTACCACCTGGGAAGCAGCCACCATGTCCCCCCCCCGAGAAACACCAGTTCTGTCAGATAAATCCCGGAATACTACGCAGCCCGGTATAGAACATGGCCTCTCCTTGGGGCTGTCTCCAAGGGCCATGGGAGAGGGACGTCAAAAGGGATGCGCAGGCAGGCTCTCCCCTCAGCCCTGTGCACACCTGGGTGGGGCCGATTGGGCACTGTAGGGTGCTGAGCAGAGTCCCTGGTCTCCACCTGCCCCAGGCTGGCGCACCTGCCCCATATGTGACCACCAAAAAGGTCCCTAGACATCACCGAGTGTCACCCCGGGTAAGGAGGCAAGGGAACTGCCAGCCAAGAACGGGGGCTGTTACAAAGATACACCCACCCCTTCGGAAGCGTGTGTGTCCTCCAGGAGCACGTATGCAACCCCATGCAGCTGCACCTATGTCCGGCTGTTTCTTTTTTGTGGCTCTGGTACTGGAAGAGACGCCAGGCCCTTCAAGCTGAGCTCCATCCCAGCCCATTTCTATTTCTGATTTTGAGAAATCCTCGCTAGGTCACCATGTTGCCCAGGCTGGGCTCAGGTCTTTCTCTATCCTCCTGCCTCAGCCTCCCAGAGGGCTGGGTGACAGGCTTGTTGTACAACCTGGCAGGCTGACATGGATCCTTTATAAAATTACACGCCAGGCTTAGCTTGTCATCCCAGCACTCAGACAGGCTGAGGCAGGAGGATCTCAAACTCCAGCCCAACCTGGACAACTTATTTAGTGAGATCTGTCTCAAAATTGAAAATACAGAACACACAACACAACACACGCATGCAAGCTGGGGATACAGCTCAGTGCAAAGGCCCTGGTTCAGTACCACACTTACAAAGAAGTATCCCTTACAAAAATCCACGTGCACCCTTTCCAGCACCATTGGCCCCTGAAGGGCAGGTGGCCTCCGCAAGGCAGTGAGCAGGGGCTGCGCTCAGGGCCACCTCTTCTCCCTGTGCAGAGGCCCCCTTGGCACTACACACACCCCGAATCCGGGGATGGCGTGGGGACCAAACAAGCAGCTAAGCCCTGCATCGCCAGAAAGCAAACTTCTGCACAGCGGATGCACCTTGCACCGCGGGCCCGCAGGGCCCAGTTCCACCCACCAGTGACCATGGCTACCAAACCCAGCGAATAAGGGACCCGCGCCTGGCCACAGACTGAACACCCCGCCAGCTGCCCAGGTCCCTGCCCGGGCCACTTGCCCTCGACTCTGATGGCCCATTTTACAGATGGGAAACCCGGGCTCTGAGAGAGGAAGTGAAGGTCCTCGGTCCTCAGGACGGACAGGTGGGGTGTGCCGCTGGCCGGGGACAGACACATACACACAGACACACAATAACAGACATTTAAAATGACACCCAATAATGCAGAGACACGAGTACACACACAAACACCCATGACACGGATTCAAAGCGGTGACAGACGCACCAACGTGGCACGTGACAGCAGTTACACACACACACACACACACACACCTACACACCTGGCCTCAGGTACTGCCTCCCAGACCCACAAGGTACACACGGCCACACACACCACACACCGGCTCCCAAACAACCTGCCCCCCAACCCAGGCCACAGACACACACAGACTCTGGCCCACGCCCATGAGAGGAAAGCCCACATGTTCACGTTCACAGCCTACACACTCGGAATCACACGAACATACGCGCCCCTTCCCCATAATCTCACATCCCTACTCCCACCTGAATGTGCCTGCTACCACCCACCCAGCCGGGCCTGGTTCCACAGGCCTGTGATCTCAGCTCTCCGGAAGGCTGAGGCAGGAGGATCCTGAGTTTGATTCCAGTCTTAGTGAGACCCTGTCTCAAAATCAAAACTAAAAATAGGCTGAAGTTATAGCTCAGTGTGAAGGCCTTGGGCTCAATCCTCAGTACCACAAAAAGAAAGAGAGGGAAAGAGAGAAAGAAAGAGAGGACAGAGGGTCATGGATGGGGCAGAGAGAGGGCAGGATGTGGCTGGCTTCTTCCCACAAAAAAAGTTAGAGCCTGAGCGTTTCTGTGGGTGTCCTTGTGTCTGTGTGGGTTACAGTGCATGCATGTGTAATGTGTGGCCTAGGAGTGTATGTGGGGGGGTCCACGTTGTATCAGGCCGGGCAGGTGGCTTGTGGGATTCAGGTGTGTGTCCGTGTGTCTATGCGTCATTGTGGGCCCAGTTTCTCTGCCCTTTTCCAAACACCTCCCCGAAATTGGAAGATTTAAAAGAAAAAAAAAATCCCAGACTCCTGCTTAGCTTTGCAGCTTTTATATTTAGAAAATTATATAAAAACACGCTGGGTGGGGGCGGGGTGCACCGGGGATTTCCCCGGGGCAAGGACTCGGGGAGCACCCAGAGTCCCTTGAGGTATCTCCCACCCGCGGAGCCAAGGGGCTGCCGGGGTCTCTCACAGGCCACCCCAGGCCCAGGGCAGCTCCTGCCCCAGGACCGTCCCCACCGTGGCGGCGGCGGCAGCGGCGGCTCGGGGGACCCAAGCGCCCCGCCCCCACCACAGGGCCCCGCGCACGCGCAGCCCGGGAGCGACCGCGTCTCGCGCCACCTCGCGCCCAGTCAGGACCATCTAGGGCCGCGCGGATGGGGGGGACCCTGAGGCTGGGGTGGCAGCGGGGAGGGGGGGCCATGAGAGGGGACAGAGCTGGCAGAGGCTGCGTAGGAGCCCGCCCCGTCGGTGCTGGGCTTCCAGCCGCCCGCCGCCTCCGGGAAAAGCGGGGAGCGGGGCGGTTGGGTGGGGGTCCAGCCCTGTCCGAGCCCTGAGCCCCAGCGTCACCGCGCGTCGCCGACAGCCCGCTGTCCCTCAGGACGCGGCACACGACAGTTTCCCAGTCACCAGCCACTCGCTCCCCCGGCGGCTCACACTCACGCGCACGGGACACCCCACGGTCACCCGGGGACACACAGGCAGTTTCCCTCTCTCGCTCCGCAGGGATGCGCGGCGCGGCTGCCCCGTTACCCAGACGCACAACGCGGTCGTGCGGCCACACGGAGCTGGTGACACAGACAAGACGCGACAGACACACGTGGGTGCACGCGCTCGCGCACCACACACGCGCGAATGCATAAAGAAGAGACCCCGAAAGAAGAAAAAAAATAGAAGAGCCCCCGGAGCTCCAGGACCGCGCACAGGTACGAGCCCTACGGCCACGGTTACGCCGGAGCCCCGCGCCCAGCGGTCTGGGGGACCCCGGCGCCCCCACCCAGAATCCGCGGGGACGGGACCCCGGGACAGCCAGCGGCCCGAGCGAGGCGCAGACCGGCGCGCCCCCGCGTGTCCCCCGCGCGCCGCGACACGGCGACACGGCGACACGGCGGCGGGCGGCGGGCGGCGGGGCCGCCGCGGGCGGGGGCGGGGCTGAGCCGCCCTCCCGGCTCCAAGTTCAAGGCGCCCGGCGGCGGCCGCCTGGCTCTCCGCCCCTCGCCGGAGCGGCCATTTTCCGCTAGCTGGAGCGCCGCGCT
Source organism: Ctenodactylus gundi (assembly GCA_004027205.1). NCBI lineage: Eukaryota > Metazoa > Chordata > Mammalia > Rodentia > Ctenodactylidae > Ctenodactylus > Ctenodactylus gundi. The sequence continues at coordinate 584,382 of PVKB01000485.1, read as the reverse complement.
CGCCCGCCCGGCCCGGGCGCCCCTGCGGGGGGACACGGCGACCCTGCGGCCCGCTGCCCGCCGGCGTGCGCCCCTTTCTCCGCCCAGGGGTGGGGGTGTCGCGCACGGGAGCGGGGGAGGCCGCACCCTCCTGCCCCGGCCGCGGCCCTGACGAAGAAGGGGGGCGGGGAAGCGGCCGGAGGAAAAGGGGGGCACTTTCTCCCGGGAGCCCCGCCCTCGCCGCTAACTCCGCGGCGCCCGCCCGGGTCCCCCCCAACTCGGGGTCCCTCCACCCGGCTGCGCCCCGCGCGCGCCAGCTCCGCCTCCAGCCCGGGAGGAGAAGGAGACGGAAAAAAGGGGGGAGATCGGCGGGTGCGGGGGGGCGGGTGTCCCTCAGAGACCAGCCAGGTGGGAGATTGCGGAGGGGGTCCCCGCCTCGCGCCCCTCCTCCGGGGGCCTCCACCCGCCTCCCCAGACCGTGCAACTTTCGCCCGGAGCCCACGCGCCACCCCCCAAAAGTGCCCCCGAGCGAAAACGAAAGTGGGGTGGCGGTGTTGCGGGGGGGACGGGGGACGTACCATGGCGCCGCGGCGAGGAGGCGAGGCGGGCGAGGAGCGAGCGCGCGCGGGAGGGGGCGCCGTGCCCGCCCCCCCGCCGCAGGACCCTCCCCTCGGCCCGCCCTCCCCGCCCCCCGCCCGCTCCCGCGCGCTCCGCGGCTCCGCGCCCCGGCGGCGTCCCCGGGGCCGGCCGGGCGCGCGGCGCACGGCGCGGTCCGCCTTCGTCGCGGCGCGCACACGCTCACACGCGTGCGCAGGGGACCCGGGGACACACGCGAGGCCGGCGCACCCCTAGCGCAGCACTAGGGGTGCCGGAAGCGGGCTGGGGACTAGGAGCCTGCTGGGGGGATGGGGGCGGCGCGCACAGCACACGCAGGGAACCTCCCCCCACTCACTGACCCTAAGTGACACCGGCACGGACACGCGCGTAGGGACAGTCTGCAGGGGTCACCGCCACCCTAGCGCAGAACGACAGGCCCCGACGGACACCCAGATGCGGACCCAATCCGCGCGCTCCCGGCACCGCTCGCCTCCCCTCCCCCTCCCGGGCGCGCAGGTGTTTGGGTGCAGTGTGCGCGCGAACACGCACGGCGGGTGTAGATCGCACAGGCCGGGACGCGGGCTGCGGGACACTGGCGGGGACAGACCCGGAGGCGGGGGTCCCTTGGGATCCCGCAAGGGCTCCAGGCAAGGAGGGTAGGAAAGGGGCGGGGAAGCGGCCCGCGTCCCCGGTCGGGTCGGGCGCAGGGGCGGGTGGGCGCCCCCACGCCGGCCGCCCGCGCCGCCGCAGCCCCCTCCCCGCAGCCGCAGAGGAGAAGCCGCCTCCTCGCCGGGTAGCATGGGGCGCAGCGGGAGGGGGCCGCTACCCCCTGGCCGCCCTTCCGGCCGGGGCTTCTGGGTCCCCTTTGGATTGGGCTCACCCCGGATTTAGGGGGCGACAGAAGCGCCCCCAGGAGGGCGGGCGAAGCCCAAAGCGGGGGTGGGCGGCTTCTGGAAGTTCGTTCAGAGGCAAGGTCCACTTGCCGGTGGCGCGGGCCTGTTTTCCAGCACTCTGGGAGGCTGAGGCAGGAGGATCGCAAGTTGCAGCCCAATCCGGACACCGTAGTGACTTGGCGAGACCCTGTCTCGAGATCAAAAAAAGAAATGGGCTGGGGATGTTTGGTCCCCAGTCACAGACGCACAGTCACAGTCACACGTGAGCGCGCGCGGCAAAAAGCAGTGGCCCCTGGCCCGTCTTAGTAGGTGTTCAGTAAATACTGGCCGCATGATAAGTGCCTCACCGTGTAGGCAGTAGCCGCCTGTGGCCGGCTCTCACAAGATGTGGGGTTTCTCTTTGCATTTGTGTGTTCCTCACCCCCATTCTCCAAAGGGTCACAGGCAGCTCAGAGAGGGACATTCAGCCCCCTGGGGTCAACCAGCAAAGCCAGGAAGAAGTCTGGCGACAGGAACTCTAACTTTTTCTCCAGGGTTCTGTGTTGGTGGCCAGCACAGAGCGGGTGAAGATGCCCCTTCCCCAAACTGAGTCAGGCGCTGGCTGGGGAAAGGTTCAGGGACTAGATGCCCCCCACCAGCTCACCTCTAAACTGTGTGACAATCCCGCCCCTTCCCTGCCTGGGGAATTGGGAACATTCAGGAAGGCAGCAGAAGAGCCCCGAGGGGGGCCCCAGCTCTACAGGGGGGGTTCTGAGCACAGCAGGGTCCAAGGGTCAGCGGGGCTCCAGTCAGGACCCCCTCACTGTTCTTTTTACACAGTCACCCCCAGAGCCTGCCAGACACTCTTGGAGGGCTTTGTGATGTCTCTCCTTGGCAGCAGTCCTTGGAAAAGTGGGTGCTATCCTCTGCACCCCAATTTCACAAATGAAAAAACTGACTCTCATGAGCTTTGGACGCCTGAGGTCAGCAAGCTGGGCAAGGTGGTAAAGACGGGACGCTCACTTGGCAGCACCCGACGGCAGCCTTTGGGGACTCAGGCTTAGGGTTCCCCCAAATTCTCAATTCTTTTTTTTTTTTTTTTGACACTGAGATTTGAACCCAGGCCCTTTGTGCTGAGCTGCATCCTTGGCCCTTTTTATTTTGCATTTTGACATAAGGGCTGGCCAAGTCACTAACCTGCCCTGGCTGCACTGAAACTTGAGATCCTCCTGCCTCAGCCTCCCAGAGTGCACCACAGAGCCTAGCTTGGCTGTGGCGTTTTTTATTTATTTATTTATTTATTTATTTATTTATTTATTTATTTTTTGGTGAGACAGGGTCTTGCTTCAGAGTCCAGGCTGGCCTTGGACTCAGGACAATCAGCCTCCTGAGTGCTGGGATTACAGCGGGTGACATCACGCCCAGCTTTATGTGGTGCTGGGGAATCGAACTCAGGGCCTGGCGCTTGCACTTCAACCACTATGCCATTACTCCAGCTCTGGCTTCTTTTTTTTAAAAAAAGGAACTGTCTTGGGCCATGTATTAAAAAATACATGTCGTATAGTTAATACATGTGACTGCCAAGGCTTTCCTTAATTGTTTTTCCCAATATAGTAGTAAAAAAACCCCCAGAAAAATCACAGGAAAGAACAGTGGTCTGCAGGCTGCTCCTGGCTGCCCTAAACAACATGCCACAACGGGGCCACACTGGGACCACAGCAGGTGCTGGTATAGGGTGTTGTGGGGCCGGGGTCCCCCGCCTTTGGGACGCCAGAGACCGGCTTAGTTGAAGACCCGTCTCCCAAGGGTGCGGACTTACTGGGCAGCTTGGACGCAGCGGCAGGAGGGGAGCCAGGTGCAAAGCCCCGCCCCCAGTCCTGTCAATCGGCCACGGCGTTAGAACCTGATAGGAGCGTGCCGGCAGGGGGCGGAACTCCGTTGCCTGCTCACCTCTGGCTGGCAGCTCATCGTCCCAGCTGCCGGGTCCTCTCAGGGCCACGGACGGGTACTGGTCTGCAGCGCGGGGCTGGGCACCCTTGCTCTAGGGGATGTGGGTTCTGTGCGAATACTGCCACGCCTTATAGAAGGGGTGTGAGCGTCGTGGACTCTGATATCGGGTGGCGGCCCTGGGACCAATTTCCCAAGGATACCCAGAAACCGGAGGATACACCAAGGCGTCCTGGTCCACGTGTGCCAGCTTCCCTTCCTACTCTAGAATAGTCTCCAGAGGCAAAAAAAGAATCAACTAGTAAACTAATAAGTGTATTTAGAGAAAAAAAAAGGTTTGGAATCAGGTGAGGGAGCACAGCAGGCCTTTCGTGACAGCCCTCCAGGAGGCTGAAGCAGGAGGGTTGCAAGTTCGAGCTCAGCCTGGGGAATTTTGTGACTTCATGAGACCCTGTCCAGAACTAAAACGTAAAGAAGGCCAGGACTGAAACATAGAGAGCAGTGGGGAGGCGGGGACGTGGCGGTATGACAGCCCTGTGCACAATCCTTAGTTTCAAGAATAAAGAAAGACAGGCAGGCCAAGGAGGTGGCTCAGTGGTGACAGCGCTTCCCCAGTAACCACGAGGCTCCAGATTCGATTCCCCAGCATGGTGGACGCTGGGTGTGTGGCACACTCCTGTCATCCCGGCACTCAGGAGACAGAGGCAGGAGGACTGCTGCGAGTTTGAAGCCAGTCTGGCCTACACAGTGAGCTTGGGACCAGCCTGGACTCCAGAGGGAGACCCTGTGTCAAAAGAAAAAAAAAAAAAAAGGTTTGGCCTTACAGAGTCCAAAGAAAAGCGAACAGCCGGGCAGGAGGCTGAGGCAGGAGCATTGTCATGAATTCTAGGCCAGACTGGTCATTCCACTATGAGTTCAGGTCCAGCCTGGAGTACAGAGCGAGACCCTGTGTCAAAGTAAATAAATAAAAAATAGAAGTGAACAAGAGTAAAAAGAAGAGAACATCCCCTACGTTGGGCCCTCATGAAAGTCAGTAAAGACCGTGAAACGGATGGAGCCTTGCGCGCCGCGGAGACAGGGTAGGACGCGTTTCTCCAGTGGCTTTCCGGAGACTTCGCCTGCCTCTGTTCGCCTGGCTGTGAAATGGAAAGGCCCACGGGTCGTCGGGAAAATGAAGTAAGCTGATCTCGCCCAGCGCCCAATGTGGGGCGAACACGCGGCAAACAGAGTGCAGGTGTTTGCTACCTGCGGGCTGCTGGTAACGCGCCTGGCATCCCGGCTTCTCGGAAGGTAGAGTAGGAGGATTCCGGGTTTGAGCCCAGCCTGGGCGACTTGGTGAGGCCTCGTCTCCAAGGGCGGGGGGTGTGTGTGGCTTGGTGGCAAGCGCTGCTTAGTGGGCACGGGCTGGCACTGCAGATACATGCCCTCCTCGGACCCTGCCCACCCCGCACAGCTGTCAGGAATAACCTAGGCCCCAACAGCGGGGGAGTTGTGAGGAAATTTCACAGGATCACAGGCTAAAGCTTCCCCAAACTATCAGCACGGAGAGAGAAAAGCTGGTGTTGTGAAGGTTACAGAGGAAAAACAGGATATGATTCTCAGGCAGGCCTGGCTCTGAATAACAATACCGCACACCTCACCCTGGTCACATTCCCACTCGGGCCACCAACCTTTTTTTTTTCTTTCTTTCTTTCTTTCTTTCTTTCTTTCTTTCTTTCTTTCTTTCTTTCTTTCTTTCTTTCTTTTTCCCCCAGACAGATTCTCAGTCTGTAGCCCAGGCTGGTCCTGAACTCACTATGGAGCCCAGGCTAGTGTTGGACTCACAGCAATCCTCCTGCCTCAGCCTCCTGAGTGCTGGGATTACAGTCGTGCGCCGCCACACCTGGCTTTATGTGGTGCTGGAGAATCGAACTCAGGGCCTTGTGCTTGCTAGGCACTGTGCCATTCCTCCAGCTCCTCAAAGTCAAATATTTTTAAAGGGGGGGGGATGGGCTGGAGGACTGGCTCAGCGGTTAAAGTGCTTGGCTAGCAAGTGCTAGGTCAAGCACTAAGTACCCGAGTTTGATTCTCCAGCACCACTTATGTCGGGCTTGGTGGTGCACGCCTGCAATCCCAGCCCTCGGGAGGCTGAGGCAGGAGGATTGCCATGAGTCCAACACCAACCTGGGCTCCATAGTGAGTTCAGGACCAGCCTGGGCTGCAGAGCGAGACCCTGCCTCAAAAAAAAGTACACAGCACAGAAAAAGGGGGTTGCAGACTTAACTCAGTGCTAAGGCCCTAGGTTCCATTCCTAGTAACATAAATGAAATAAAAAATGTAAAAGTGATTTTTTAGCTCATGTGTTATGCAATAAAATAAAATAAAATCTAGCTCTTGGATGTACTTTGCTGAGCTCTGTCAAGGCCGTGCTCCAGCGGGGACCCGTTAGCCCCATCTCACAGGTGCCTGGAGATGCCTGTCCCGGCCGCTTGCCTCCCGCCACCCAGCAGTCGGACCGTCCGGCTTCTGGCTGTGGAGCGGGAAGCCACCGCCGCCCACGGGAGCAGGAGGAAAAGCCCAACGCTGGGACCAGCACTGGGGCTGGCTGATTTTCAGCTGATTGATTACTGTATTTTGATTCACCTGGTGTGCGTGGCCCTGGGGATGGAACCCAGGGCCTTTGCTCCGAGCTACATCCCAGCCCTCTTTTACCTTTGAGACAGGGTCTTGCTAAGTCACACCCAGGCCAAGCTCAGAATTGGGACCCTCCAGCCTTCCAGGGTGTTGGTGCAACAGGCTGTGCCACCACACCTGGCTTTACTGCCCTCCACAGGAGGAGCTGCTGTACCCGAGGCTTTAGCGCTACGCCGCCCTCCCGCCCTGGCAGTTGGTTCCCCTGACACCCCAGGGGTGTTCCCAGGAGGTGGTGGCACGTGTCACTATGCCCATTTCCTAGAGGAGGAAACTGAGGCCGCAGACGGCCCGGAGCCCAAACGACAGCTGGCATGTGTGGGCGGCGTGACTGGCTATTATCCCACCTGCTGGCAGAGAGCCCAAGCCCGTGGGGGTGGGGCAAGGACTTGACTTGCCCCAGGGAACCGAGGGGTTAGCCGATGTGACTAGGCCTGCTGGGGTCATGTCCCCAGGGCAGGCCACAAGACTAGGCACAACCCCAGTGTCTTCCCTGACACTCAGGGCAGAAGTTTGCTGAGCACAGATGACACTGAACATCAGATTCATCTAAGCAGGACGTCTACACTGTGGTTCCTCTAGGGTCTGTCTCCATGGCAGAAAACCAGGGCCTTTGCACATGCTGGACAGGTATGTGCTACTGAGCTACACCTCCTACTCCTGTGTGTGTGTGTGTGTGTGTGTGTGTGTGTGTGTAAGCAAGTGTGCATGCTGGGGATCAGTCCCAGGGCCTTTGCACTGAGCTACATCCTTGGCTCTTTTTAATTTTTGACTTTTGAGACAGGGTCTCACTAAGTTGCTAAGTTGCCAAGGCCAGGCTGCAACTTGGGATCCGGGAATGACAAAGGTGTGACACTGCAGCCAGCCCTGTCACTATCTTTTTAAACGGGATCAATACAGATGTAGAATACCGTCAAGGCACAGAACACCCATGTCTCGGTGAAGGGGTGACTCCTGTTCCTGACCTTTTCTGCCTGCCTTCCTGGGGTGGCCAGGGGACAGGAAAGGCCTTAGGGGAAGAGTCAGCCAAGCCAGCACGTGTGTGGGCTGGGCGTGGGGGAGAGGAGGCTGTGCTGGATCCCTGCCGGATCCCTGCCACACTGGGGCTGCTATGGCCTCTGGAGTGGGGAAACTCCCGCCTCTTGATTGGGTAGGAGAGTGGCAAAATCCCACCATCCTTGGGAATGTGCCCACCCTCAGGCACAGGGCACCTAAGAGCTTTCTGCCTCAGCCTCCCCCTCTAGGAAGGCCTGAGCCTGCTCTGAGGGTCCTCAGTGCCACCCCAGCCAGGGCTCAGCTTGGCGACACCTCGTGCCCACCTCTGCAACTCGCAAGAGTGACTGTACTCCAGCGAGCACTCCAATTATCCCGGCTGGGGCAGGAGTATCTCGCGTCTGAGGCTCAGCCTGGGCAACGCGGTGACACAGAGATAAAATTTGGAAGACGGGCGGGTGCGCAGTGAGAGCCACCGGGCATGGCGCCCGCCGGTCCCGGCCCGGGCCAGAGGAGTGACCTTCAGGAAGACGGGCGGGGCCTGGCTCGTGTGTGCGCGCGCCCTCTGGTGGCCGTCGGGGCGGCTGAGGTCCACGTCACCGGACGCTGCGGGCCGGGCCGGACGTGGCGCTGGACCCGAGGGAGCCGGGCCGCGGTGTGCTTAAGTCTGTTCACTCCGCCCTCAGCCCTCCAAGGAAGCAGCATCTCGCCTCCATTTTATGGAAGAGAAAATTGAGGCTCAAACAGGGGGAAAAAGGACTTTCTCAAATCTCAGAGCCTGTAAATTCCTCCTGTCATCTCCCAAAATCCTTCCACGGCCTCTCATCGCCATTCCCTCAAAATGACAAAGCCCTGCGCCTGGGGCAGCTCGGCGGCTAGAAAGCTGGCCAGCACGCGCGAGGCTCTGGGTTCGATTCCCCAGCACCACATAAGCCAGGCGGGGTGGCACACACCTGGAATCTCCCCACTCAGGAGGCTGAGGCAGGAGGACTGCTGTGAGTTCGAGGCCAGCCTGGGCTCCATAGTGAGTTTTAGACTAGTCTGGACTGCCGAGAGACACTGTCTCAAAAAAAAAAGTGACTTCATGATTTTTCAGCATAATTCTGGCTCTGATCAATTAGTATCCGTCTAGAGGCATAGGCGGGAGGTGGGGGCTCCCCCAAACCCTTAGCCCCTGGATACCAGGAAGAGCTGGCAGAAACACACCCGGGACAATGGTAACGGACAGAGGGGTTTGAAACGAGAGACCCACCCACATTGGCATTGGAACCAATCAGTTTCACCTATGGGTGGGGCCTGCTTCAATGGGACATTCTATTGGCCAGAACTCAGCCTTCTTCTAATAGGCCCGTCAAAAGTCATCTCTGATTGGCCCTTCAGTTCCAACCCAGATGCCATTTCTGATTGGCCTGTCATTTCTTGGCAACAAGGGAAGTTTCTGATTGGCCCTTTCTTCCCGCCTCCCTGGCCTGAGATTCCACTCTGTTCCAGTGCCCAGTCCTGAGCTGCTTTTGCAAATTTCCTGGCGGTGCCCGCGGGGCGCAGGCGGTGGCAACTGCCCAGACATGCTGCCTACAGATTTTGCAACCGTGGCATGCCCTGGGCCGTGCTGCCAAGTTCCAGGAAGCCCGGCGTGGCTGGGGTGTGGCCTGCCCCCCCCCCCCATGTGAGCGGATCTGCCCAGCGCGGGCGCCCCGGGCAGCTCCACCTCCCAGCGCTGTGTGACCCTGGCCAAGTCCCTGCCCCTGTCGGTGCCCTAGTTCTGTCTTGTGCTAAGCAGGAACTTCAGAGAGCGTGGAGGCCGCAGAAGCCGTGATTTGGCTCCAGCGGACACATGACCATGACTCCGGCTCTTTCACAGCTGGACCGTGGGGGCCGGGTCTGGGGCACGGACAGGCGGGTGTTCTGCATTCCAGTGCCTGTTGCCACCACCAGCGCTGTCGGGGCCTAGCAGGGTTAGTGGCTGGCTGGTGTTGGTGCTGGTCGGGTTGTGCCGTGTTTGGGATCATGGGACTCCTACCCAGGCCCTTCACATGGAGCTACATCCCCAGCCCATTCTTATTTTTGATTTGGAAACCGGTCCTGCCAAGTCACTAAATTGCCCAGGCCGAACTGGAACATGACATCTTTACTCTCGGCCTCCCAAGTAGCTCCATTACAGGCCGGCTCCCTTGCCGGGCTGGCACAGTCACAGCATGGCTGTGGCTGAAGGAGTAGCCCTGGAGGAGTCCTCCCTGGCACACATCCCGCTGGGCGAGGCTCCTCGTGAGGCCCACGCTCCCCTGGCAGCCTGAAAAGATGGCCAACGGGGGACAGCTCCCGCTTCCCTGGCTCTGAAAAGGAGGCTTCCTGACCTGTCCCCTTTGCCCTCTGACCTCCAGCCTCAGGTCAGGGTTAGGCAGGAAGTCACCTCCAAGCCGAGAGTTGGGCGAGCTGGCATGGCCATCGGCAGGCCAGATGACACAGGGGGACCAGAGATGGCTGGGCAGCTGCCCAGGGTTGCCCAGCAGGGTGGCCCCAGGTTGGGTCCCTGCCATGGAGAAAGGCCTCACACTGTGGGCAGGGACAGGCGGGGAGCAGGCAGCTGGCACCCAAGGTGAGTGGGTAACGACAGGAAGTCGGTTCCGTTCAGTCGTTGGCACTGTGATTTCCGGCGCTGCTGCAGGTTATGTAAGGGGCAGGAGGAGTGGCTAGGCACCCAACATGGCTGCCCACCCTGTGCCTCTCACACGGGGGAAACTGAGGCTCGGAGATCAGGGCTGGATATCCGTTCACCCTGTCCAGCCCTCCTTCCGTGGGGTGGACAGAGGCCAACTTGGGTCTCCTTGCTCTCTGACTCTGGTTTCATTTCCTAGCCATTCCTGACATGCTGCGGGCACCAGCCTCACTCGCCCACTGGGCAACGGGCGCGTTTTGCTCTGCCCACCCCCCCCTTATTCCCCGTGCACCCCGTCCTCCCGCAGCCAGGGCCAGCTCCTGGTGCTTGGTGCCGGCGTGACCCGCCCCAGGATGCCGGGAATTAGGCGGTGGGATTAATGCATGACACGTATGCACACGGCGGTACAGCACTGTGAGGGCAGAGTCGGGGCTTTGCGGTGGCACAGCCTGGCATCCCCGCACTCTGGGAGGCTGAGGCAGGAGGCTGGCGAGCCCAAGCCCAGCCTGGGCAACTTAGTGACTTCCTGAGAACCTGTCTCAAAGTAAAAAATGAAACAATGGGCTGGGGAAGTCGCTCAGGGCAAAGGCCCCGGGCCCCATCCACCACCTTTGCACACACTAAAACAAACAGAAAAGACAAAACAAAACGCTCCTAAGACAAATGGATAACGAGAGTGGAGAGGCAGCATGCCCGGGAGACAAGCTAGAGACCTTCAGCGCTGAGGGGAAATCAGCCGTGCAGCAGAGTGCAGCAGCCCCACGCAAGTCAGAGAGCCCTGGAGGCCCAAGGCGGTGACCCGCCGACCGGGAGACGGGCTTCATGCTGGAGCCTGGCCGGGCAGCCCCGGGGGCAGCGCGGGCACCAGAAACGCCCCATTGGCCCGCGGGAGACAGCAGAGCCGGCAGAGGCTCTTGGCTGGAGCAGCCCTGCCTGAAGGCCACGGGCATGTCGGCCTCAAAGCCGCAGCGGGTCCCGGCGGGCACAGCAGTGAGAACTGCCCATAGGTACCGCGGGGCACACGGGAGTGGTTTGCCCCCCTCGTTCTTTTTATTTTTGAAACAAGGCCTGTCCGTAATCCAGGCCGCTCCTGGACCCTCTGTGGAGCCCGGGCTTGAACAATGGCCTCTGATCACACCACACCCAGCCTTGCCCTTGTGAGGTGAGCAATGTTCCTCCGGCCCCCTCCACTCTTATGCTCCAATTCCTGCCCCCAGGACCTCAGCAAGGGGCCTCATCTGGAGACAGGGAATTAGGGTGACGTGCAGAGTGCCATCGGAGAGGGCAGAGGAAGGCCTGGTGTGTGAGCAGAGCTTGCGCAATTCTGCTCCTGGCTGGTCCTGGGCTCACTATGGAGCCCAGGCCGACCTCGAATTCACAGCAATCTGCCTCAGCCTCCCGAGTGCTGGGACTACAGGCCTGTGCTGCTATGCCTGGCTTTGAAAGTAAAAATTTAAAACGGGCTGGAGGTGCAGCTCAGAGGGAAGACCCTAGGTTCCGCCCCCAGTGCTCCAAAGAATAAAAAGAAAATTTCCATGTTTCAGCCTCCCCGACCGAGGTACAGACTAAAATCCAAACAGCCGACACCCCACGTCCAGCTCCGGAATCCCGGGGCCTGGGGGCGTTCCAGACTCCAGATATTTGGAATTCCGGGACCCTCAGCCCACCCAGTGCGTGCAAGCAATCCCAAAATCCAAAAGGAAGAAAATATCCAGAAAGGAGCCCGTCAGGCCCCCCGCAGCACCCCAAGACCCGGCCCGCCCAGCGGTGCCCCCCAGTCCTCACACCCACACACATGGAACAGCTAACTCCACAAGTGAGTAAAGAGAAACACTGTCCACTCGTGAGACGCTCGCCCACGCAGGAAACTGCCCGGAAACAGAAAGGAAATATGTGGGTTAATAAAGGGGGACAACGGGGAGAAGACTAGGCTGGCATGGTGGGGCACGCCTGTGATCCCAGCGCTCGGGAGGCTGAGGCAGGAGGATTGCCGAGAGTCCAAGGGCAGCCTGGGCTCCATAGTGAGTTCAGGAACAGCCTGGGCTACAGAGCGAGACCCTGTCGCCCTCCTTCCTACCCCCGCCCCAGAAAAAAAAAGCGGGGAGAAGAGAGAGCGGATCCAAGATTTGAGGGCCGGTGTCGCTGTCCTGCGCCGCCCTCTAGTGGCACCCACAGGTGTTACAGCCCCTTCTGTCTTTGCCGTCTTCCTGCATAGGGATGGGACAGGCCCTGGGCACACCAGACACCGATCCTGCCACTGAGCCGCTCCCCGCCCTCTTGTTTATTTACAGACAAGCGCTAAGTTTCCCAGGCTGACCCTCCTGCCTCAGCCTCCCCTGGGACGACAGGCCTCTGCCACCATGCCTAATGCCTATACTGTGTGTGAGTGTGTGTGTGTGTGTGTGTGTGTGTGTGTGTGTGTGTGTGTGTGTGTGTGTGTCTTTGTGTGTGCACAGTACTGGAGGATGGGCCCAGGGCCTACATACTGAGCTACATCATTTTTTTAAATAAAATAAACCTTTTTTTTTAAATCTCAGGGTAGGATCTCACTGACTGGCCCAGGCTGGACTCTAACTGGTGACCTTTCTGCCTCAGTTTCCCAGAGTGCTGGGATCACAGGCCTGTACCAGAAGGCCTGGCTTCTTCCAGCATGTTTACAGCTTGTCTGTTTATTTATTTGAGACAGGGTCTCGCTCTGTGTTCCAGGTGGGTCCTAAGCTCAGCATATGGCTCAGGCCGGCTCTGAACTCAGCAATCTTCCCGCCTGAGCCTCCCCGTGGCACACCCAGCTCTCCCGTGTTATGTTTTGACCCTATGTCCATGTTTGGATCTACTCCTATCCTGACACGGGCGGTAAGATCGGGACGGCGCTGTGACCTTCCCTGGTGACACGTGGCCATCACCCACTCTGTGGGAGCCACTAGAAAGATGAGGGCAAAAGATTTAATAACACTGCGCCCGGCCTGATGGCGCAGGCCTGCCGTCCCAGCCCTCCGGGAGGCCGAGGCAGGAAGATCCAAGTTCAAGCCCAGCCCGGGCAGCTGAGTGACTGAGCGGCAGACGCCCTGGCTCAGAACCAAACTAACAGCAGGCCAGGAACAGAGTGCAGCATGCAGGCCGTGGGTTCAGATCTCAGAACTGCAACAATAAGTTTTAAAAATACAGGAGGGGATTATACACTGAAGTATAATATTCCTATACACAGATCTATTTTGACAATAAGGCATGCAATAGAGATGTGCCCAGGGGAGCGGGGACCTTCCCAAGGTCCTGCGGCTTGGAGCCCCTGCCTGGCGCCCATGTCTGGCTTCGGGAGAGCGCAGCAGAGAGGGCGGGAAAAAAAAGAAGGAAGGAAGGAAGGAAGGAAGGAAGGAAGGAAAGAAAGAAAGAAAGAATGAATGAATGAAAAGGAGTTTGGCAGTGGAGAAAGCTGCAGGTCCTCGCCGGCCCCTGTGGCCGGGGACGTCGGTGGGTCTCGGTCCTGCGGAGTACCAGCACTCAGGACTGCACCTCTATGTGTTTTCCCGGGACCCCCAGAACCTTGCTGTGATGATGTTGAGAAAACAGTCAACAAACCCGGGCAGAGGAAACGCCAAGCTAGCCACCCTGACCTGATCACAAAAATCACAGATGGTATTCTGGGAGGCTGAGGCAGGAGGATCTTAAGTTCGAGGGCAGCCTGGGCAAATGAGTGACTTTGTGAGGCCGTATTGTTTTTCTTTTCTTTTCTTTTTTGTTTGTTTTGAGACAGGTTCTCACGATGGAGACCAGGCTGGCCTTGGACTCAGGACAATCCTACTGTCTCAGCCTCCGGAGTGCTGACATTACAGGTGTGGGCCGTCAAGCCTGGCTTTGCGTGGTGCTGGGGAATCAAACTCAGGGCTTTATCCTGTGCCATTCCTGCAGCCCCTGTGAGACCCCCCCACCCCCCATCTTGGAATTCAAGAAAAAGAAAAAAGGCGGGGACAGAGCTCCCTGTGGGGACACCGCCGGACCCAGGCACGAGGAAGCAGGAGCCGCGCGGGGGGTCCAGGGCCCCGCGGACAGAAGGGAACGGCCGGGCAAAGGGCCGGGGGCCGCTGCCTCAGAGCCGCCCGCCCGGCTCGCCGCCTGCTGCCAGCTGGTAGCAATCCGCCGGGGTCATTAGGCCCGGCCGGCGGCGCACCGAGCAGCCGCTCTTTTAATTTTCCACTGATCTGCGCGCGGTGGGTCCCGGCGGGGCGCAGACCCGCCCTGCCGCCGGCGGTGCCCCGCGCCATCTTGGCCCGCCGCGCGGCCCCCTCCCGCGGCTCCTGCCTCGGTTTCCCCGTCCGCACGGCGCCCGCCCGCCCCGCCGCCCCGCCGCCCGGGACGCATTCCGTGGTTAGCAGCAGACTGCCGGGCTCCGCCGCGCCTCTGATGTGGGCAGCGCGGCGCGGGCAGGGGGGCCGGAGCCGGGCACCGCGGCCGCAGCGGGGAGGAAGGGGCGGGCCTCGCGCGGCGGGAGCGACGCCGCCCGCAGCCCTCACGGCCTCCCGGAGCGCCGGGTCTCAAACCCCGTCCTCTCACACGCCAAGCTCCAGCCTGCCCCAGGGCATTTGCACAGCGGTGCCTTCTGCCCCCACACCTGTGCAAAGACACCTTGGGAGCCGCCCTCACTGCCCCCGGCCTGGCCAGGGGACTCGCCATCCCCTCGCCCTGCTCAGCCGGCCTGGAGCGGCTCTTCCTGGGTTGACTTTCTGGCTCCCACCCATTCCTGCGGAGAGCCGCGCAGGGCAGCCCGTCTCCACGGTTCGCCACGGCACCTGCAGCCCCGGTGCGCTCCACGCCACCCTCCTTCACCCCGTCTTGGTGACAGGGACACTGTTCCCGACCAGGGCAGGGTTCACTTGTTATGTGTTATTTGATTATTTTTATTCTGTGGTCCTGAGAATCGAGCCAGGCCCGCACACCACACCCACAGCCCGGTTTGTCGTTCTGATGCTGAGACCAGGTCTGCCCAGTCCCTGCCTCGCCCGGGATGGGCTGGTTCTCGGGGTCCTCCAGCCTCAGCCTCCCGGAGGGCTGGGAACACTGGCCTGCGCCAGCAGCCCTGACGTCACATTATTCATTTTTAATGAAGGAAGGAGACCGGGCGAATAGAGCCAGGCTCTCTGGACCCCGAGGCTCCGGGTCTTTCTCCACAGGGTGCTCGGCCCCACCCGGGCCTGACTCTCCTCCTGGGCGTGGCGGGGGCCCAGCACCGCCCTGGTCCGGGGCTTATGTCTACATTGATGGGACCTGGAGGCGGCACTGAACCGCACCCTTTTTCTCACTGCCCGCTGGGCTCACCCTTGCGACCCCCTCCAGGCTAGGGCCCGGGGGGTGGGGCCGGCCTGTGCCAGTTGGGCTTTGACTCTCCCCATTGCACGTCTGTGTCTGTTCGCCCGGACGCTGCCCCGGCGTCCCCACCCTTTCTCTGGCTGCCACGTCAGTCCCCGGCTGTCCCTCATCCTGCGGACAACCCAGGAGAGATTTCAAAATGTAGAACAGGGCAGAGTCCTGCTCAGTCACTCAGTTGCCCAGAATGTGCTCAAATGTAGGGTTCCCCTGCCTCGGCCTCTGGAGTTCCGGGGCGGCAGGCATGCCCCGCGGGCCTGGATTCGGATGAGTCCCTGCGTCTTCCTGTCCCGCCTCCGGCCCTCTGCACGCTGAATAATCCCTGCCAGGCCCAACAGTTTCCTGCATCTTTCCCCCCACAACGCCTGCGGGGTCAGGGGTCTCTCTGTTCAGTCACTGCTGTGCCCCCCTGTGACTCAGCTGGCACTTAATAAATGCTGACTGAACCGAGCTGGGTGGTGCAGGCCTCTCATCCCAGCACTCAGGGAGGCTGAGGCAAGAGGATCGCACATTCGGGACGCCCTGGCAACTTAGCAACTTAGCAAAGCCCTGTCTCCAAAACAAAGCAAAAAGCGGGCTGGGGACAGTGCTCTGTTGCTCTGTGCAAAAGCCCTGTGGTCCATCCCCAGCACCAGGAGAAATGTGTCGAGGGACTGAAGAGTAAGAAATAAAGCAGTGTCTGAGGCCCCATGGACCCAGGAAGGTCTGCAGGGCCAGGGGGTCCAGCCCTGCTGTCCCCACTCCACTCACGCTGCCCCGAGAGAGAGCTGAGAGGGCCACTGCTGGCCACACAGTGTCATGTCCCACCTGCAGGCCCAGCACCCCCCCGGGAGCCTGACCCACACGGCACCAGCTGGGAAACCCCAGATTTCCAGGCCCTGAGGGAGGCTCTGTGGGCCAGAGAGAGTCATCTACTGTCCCAGAGACACACAGCACACCCAGGTCCAGGTGTACAACCAAGAACCAGGCCACTGGGGACTCGGGTCCTGTCCAAGGACGGCAGCTTAGTTCCCAGAGAGCCGGCCAGACCTACGGACGGTGTGACAGCCAGCCAGCCTGCGTGGGCCTCCCATGCCTCGGACGCCAGACTTTCAGCCACGCTCCGGGCCTGTCCCACCTTGAGCCCCGGGCTGCTGTGGAACGGCTTCTGCTCCATAGGGCTGAGTCCCTCTCCGGGGGACACACCCTGCCCCTCAGAAACTTTCGAAAGGCTGCCTGCTCCTGGAGCAGCGATGTTACAGCCGTCCCCCGCGCAGAACCAGGCCACAGCCTCGGACACCTTCCTGCCGCCCTTGGCCAGGGCGCGGTCCACCCCTCCTGGGGGTCTCAGGGGCTCTGCTGGGGCCACACGGCACCCCAAACCCCAGCCGCCTGTGTCCCGGCTAGATGATGGCGTGCCTCCCAGGCCCCAAGATCTCCTGCACACAGACCCCCAATGTCTAGGAGCCCAGGCCAGTTCCTTGTGTGGGGTCGCCAGGACCTGATGCCACCAGCTGCAGTGCCCTCACCAGCCACCGACCCTGCCCACGTGTGCCCTGAACCGGCACTCTGGGAGGCCGAGGCAAAAGGACAGAGGGTTTGAGCCCAGTGCGGGGTAACACAGCAACCTAGTGAGATCCCATCTCAAAATCAAAAGCAAAAACGGGCCAGAGCTGGATCTCAGTGTGGGACCCGGGCTGGGTCCCCAGTGTCACAGCCCCACACCAGCACACATCTGCCCCTCGGCCTGCAGCCAGAATTCCCGAACGACGCCTGGGGGACCCGAGGAGCGCCCTGGCCAGCATCCCCAGGCACCCATGTCCCCCGTGCCGCCTGCCCACTCACCATCCACCACATCTTGGCCGTCATGTCGTAGCAGAGCTGCCATTTGACGGACGCGTCCCCGGGCCTGCTGGACACCGGCGGTCCTGGCATCTCCATGCTGGGTGGGCGGCAGGGCCAGTGCCCTGCCTGCTGCGATGTCACCTCACAGGGGACAGAAGTCCAGAAGTCCGGCTTCCATGGCGACGAGGTTGGGTTTTCTCGGGGATATTCAAAAAGGATGCTGGAGACCAGGGGGAGAGAGAGAGAAAGAGAGAGAGAGAGAGAGAGAGAGAGAGAGAGAGAGAGAGAGAGGCGGTGTGAACCCCAGGCCAGACTCAAGCTGGTGGCCACCCACGGTTCCAGTCCTGTGTGTGTGTGTGTGTGTGTGTGTGTGTGTGTGTGTGTGCGTGCGCGCGTGCGTGTGGCGGTGCTTGGCACAATCAGCCCGGCTGTGTGGATTTGTGAATGAGGCTCCAACTCTGATTGGAAAAACCTCCCCCTTCCCCTGCCGTCCCCGGAAGGAGGGAGAGTGGCTTCTCCCACCGTCACCCTGGGATGCGGGAGAGACAGCCGGCGCTTGGCAGCCGGGCTGTGCCCGCTGCTCCCTGCGGCCCGGGCCGGCCTGTGGCTGCCACCGTGGGTGAGTTCGCAGACACGGGTGGGACGGGCCAGGGCTGGGCCCTGGCTGAGCGTGACTTCGGGCACGGCGCTCGGCCTCTCTGGGCTTCCAGGTCCCCAGGTGAGAGCCGCAGTGACTGACCGGTGCGTCCCCTCCCTGCCTCGGTCGGCCCAGGTTCCCAGCTCTGAGGACACAGCCAGGAGCTGCCTGCCCTTACTATCCGGCTGTCATGTGCACTCATGGGGTACGACCTGCGCCAGCTAGGGGACAGGCTAGGGGACATGTGCTGCGGTACCGGCCCCGCCTGGCCCAGATGGAGGGAAGGAGCTGGGCCTGGTGGCGCAGGCCCGTCACCCAGCATTCTGAGCGGCTGAGGCAGGAGGTCACAAGTTCGAGCCCAGCCTGGGCAGCTCGGTGACTCAGCAGGACCCTCTCTCAAAAGTCCCACCTGGCCTGAGAGCCAGCATGGTGGCGCACACCTGTGATCCCAGCACTCCAGAAGCTGAGGCAGGAGGATCGCTGTGTGTTTGAAGCCAGCCTGGGCTCCATAGTGAGGTCAGGACCAGCCTGGACTGCAGAGGGAGACTCTGTCTCAAAAAATGCTTGGAACGTAGCTCAGTGCACGCGTGCACACACACACACACACACACACACACACACACACACACACACGCACACGCACACACACACACACGCACACACACACACAAACGGGAGATACGAGGAGACAGGCGCACCCTGCACCCCAAGCCAGCCCCGCACTGGGCTCTGCTGAGCATACGGCCAGCTGGGGCTGTCAAAAGAGCGGGTGGTGGGGCCAGCCTGTTGCTGCGCTCTGCTTGGTTTGGGGGCACTGACTGGGGACCAAGCCCAGGGCCTCCATGCTGAGCTCTGTCTCCAGCCTGACCTTGGGATCCTCCTGCCTCAGCCTCCAGAGCGTGGCTGACCGCCTGTGCCCCTGAGGCCGGCACAGGCTTCTTCTGGAGGGCCGGCAGGCTCTGCAGCTGGGATTTCTCTCTGTTTGGGTCCCGCTGCAGCCTCAGGGCCTGGTGGGATGCGGGGCACAGAGGGGTGCCCCAAACATGCCTGCCTGCCGAATGCAGGAGGGATGCAAGGGACGCTGGGCTGGGGCTGTGGGTCCCACGTTCCTCCCTGTGCACACGGGGCATTTTCATTTTGGCAGAGAGAGGCCCCGACCTGCGCGGGTGGGAGGGAAGGGGACCAGGCCTGCGGACGCAGCTCACCCACGCCAGCCCCCGCCCCAGCGCTATAATTTGCCTCAGTACCTTGTGGTCGGGGCGACAATTACCCCCCAGATGTGTGGTCGGAGCCAGGCATTTAGATGGCGGGTCACAGCCGGGCCCTGGGGGAACCAGATGTGGGAGGCAGCCTGGGAAAGAAGTCGGGATGGGGGGAGGCAGCCGGGCAGAGCCAGGGGAGAAGGGAAAGGGGCAGGGGCGCGCGCAGGGAGACCGTGGCGCCGGAGAGATGGAGCCGGCCTGGAGGCACAGGCCTGTCACTCCGCTGTCTGGGAGGCTGAGGCAGGAGGACCTCAAGTTTGTGCCCAGCTTGATCAACTTAGCAAGACCCGATCTGACAAAAAACAGACCAAGGGGCTGGAGGAATGGCTCAGCGGTTAAAGCGCTCGCCTAGCAAGCGCCAAGTCAAGAGCTAAGAACCTAGTTCGATTCCCCAGTACCATGGTGGCGCACGCCTGTAATCCCAGCACTCGGAAGGCTGAGGCAGGAGGACTGCTGTGAGTCCAAGGCCAGCCTGGGCTCCATAGTGAGTTTAGGACCAGCCTGAGACATGGAGCCAGACCCAGTCTCAAAAAAAGAAAAAAAGTTTTTGTCCACACCTGAATCTTTTAGGTTTTTGCCTATTTTGCCTTCCAGAAGGCTCGGTGTTTCTGTTCTAATATCTAGGTCTCCAATCCACTTGGCATTGATTTCAGTGCACAGTGACAGGTGTGTGTCTGGATTCACCCTCCCCACACCCCTTTTTATTTTGAGACAAAATCTTGTTAAGTGGCCCACCCTGGACATAAATTTGTGATCCCCCTGCCTCAGCCTCCTGAGTAGCTGGCCTCACAAGTATGCTCCACTGTATACCACTGTGTCCTGCAACTATGAAGCTTTTATAGGAAAAAAAAATAAATTGCTGCGCTAGCCAAAAAGAAAACCCATATAAATGAAGATGTTAAAAATTAGACTTTACCAAATAAGGAATTTTTGCTCGGTGAAGAGGATGAAAACACAAACCACCAATCAGGAGAAAATACTTTCAGATGCCATATCTAATTTAAAAAAAACTGGATCCACAACACATAACGAACTCTCTGGTGCTGAAGGAACAGCTCAGCGGTTAAACCGATTGCCTAGCAAGCACGAGACCCTGAGTTGATTCCCCAGCACCACATAAGCCAGGCAGTGGTGGCACACGCCTGTCATCCTGGCCACTCAGGAGGCTGAGGCAGGAGGAGTGCTGTGAGTTGGAGGCCGGCCTGAGCTGCAGAGTGAGACCTTGTCTAAAAAACAAACAAACAAACAAAAACAAACAAAAAGACTCTTAAAATTCGATAGGAAAACCACTGCAATTGTGCATGTGTGGGCAGGTGCGCGCGAGCGCGCACGTGTGGATTGAGGACGGAGGCCCAGGGCCTTCACTCTGCGCTCTCTACATCCAGACTTCCCCTTTTTTCATGTTTTACAATCTCCAGACAAGGTCTTGCTGAGTCACTGGCGTGGCGGGCTGGGCTCGGACATGGGGCCTTCCCGGCGGCTCCCGGCTCCCCGCGTCGGACGTGCACCACTACACCCCGCGGAATGATGCAATCTTGCACAACTGGGCAAAAGATTTCGGCGGTCTGCACCAGCACACGGCGGAGGAGCAGCCGGGGGATGTCCCGGAAAGGGCCCATGTCACAGACGGCGGCTCCGGCCGGGCTGGGCCTCAGGGGGCGTCACAGCGCATGTTCCAACGGGCCCGAGCAAAATAAAAGGTAAAAAACGCCGCGTCCGGTGCGGTGAGGTTGCGGAGGCGCAGACACAGGCCAGGAAGAAGGCTCGGCCTCCGGGCGGTCCCGGGGCTCCCTCCGGTCACCCTCCCCGGGTGCTGCTCAAATGCTGCTTCCTCTGGACACCGTCCACACTCCCTAGAAAGCTCAGGGCTAGCTGGGTCCACCCGGGTCTCAGCTGGCCCACCTGTACAGCCGGCCCGGGGTTCCCCTGGCAGATTGTGACTGCTGGCGAGTGGGCAGAGGCCTCCATGCCGGGGACCCAGGCCGGGGTGCTCTTTCACCAGCTTGTTTATTTGTATATCGGCTCTTATTGAGCACTCACTGTATACCAACGCGCACGCAGAGAGCCCAGCTTACGATGTCGCAGGACCAAAGCAAAACCCCATCGGGGAGCTTCACGAAGGTGGGGGGCTGGGAAATCGGGTCAACAATGACAGGGAATCAGTTTTGTACAGGGCAATTCCGGGGCCCTGTTTACCTTCCCACCTGTGCTCACTCCTGGATCCTGAAGCAAAAGTGTGCAGTGTTTTGTTTTATTTTTGTTTCTTTTGAAGGTCTTTCTACCCTCCTGCCCCTGACAGGTCTGTTGCAGGATTTGAGGCCGCTGCGGCTGGAACAGAGCCAGCGAGCAGGAGGAGGAGGCAGGGACGGACCGGAAGGGGTCAGCCGGGCCCTTAGGTACTGGGCAGGACTGGGGCTCTGACCGCAGAGGAAGGTGGGAGCCCTGGAGGTCTGTGGATACAGGGGTCGCGCGTGCTCGCGGGCGCCCTCGTATGGCTGCGGCCGGTAAGGCAGGTCGGAAGCGGTCAGAGGAGACGGGACGGCGACCGCTGGGGCAGCCGTGGTGGGGGGGCCCGGCGCTGGGTCCCGACCCGCAGAGGGAAAGGAGGAGGGGCGCAAGGCGGCGTGAACAGCTTTGCTGTGACCCAGAAGGACAGAAAGCCGCGCGCGCCGTGCGGGGAGTGCGAGACGCCGCGCCGGCCTTGGCACTGAGCTGCACCCAGCCTGTTTTTAATTTTTGGTATCCAGGCAGCGTCTTGCTAAGCCATGAAATCGTCCAGGCTGGGACTGAACTGCAGTCTTCCTGCCTTAGCCTCCTAGAGTGCGGGGATGGCGGGCCTGCGCCCCCTGCCTGCCCGGGACGGACCCCGGGGAAACTGCCCTGCGGCTCCAGCCCTCGGATCTACCTGGAGGCTCTCTGGGTCACTAGGTCGCCCGCGCTGGGCTGCGCGCCCCGGGAGTGGCCACTGCCGCCGGCAGGTGCGCCGAGCGCCGGCCAGTTTCCTTCCCTTGGCGGGGGATGAGGAGGGTCAGGCCCGCGTCCCCTGCGTTCCCGGCTGTGCCTAACGCCCCCTCTGCCGGCCTCCCTCACTTGCCCTCGGGGCGCCCGGCGCGGATCGCGGAGCTGTCCGCGACCCTCAGTGCTGAAATTCCTGGTCTGAGCCGCGCCGGCTGCGCGCCGCGCCACACGCCTATCCACCCAGCACTCGGGGAGACAGAGGCAGGAGGATCGCATGTTTCAACCTAGCCTGGGTAACAGAAACTTAGTGGGACCTTGTCTTAAAAATTTAGGACAAGGCTAGGGATGTAGCTCAGAGTCAAGGTTGGATCTCCAGTAGGAAAAAAAAAAAAGCTTGGCTTATTGTAACTTCAGCATACGTTGTTCGCACTGGCTTCCGTCCCCCGCACACGCCAGGCGGCACCACAGCTAGTGAGGAGGCTAATTTTGAGCTTTCGTCTCTGTGACAAACTATGGCCTCTTTAAGGATCAATAGCGCGGTCACCGCTGACGTCACAATAACCTACACTCAGAGGACCAACTCGCGTTCAGGCTGTGGATTGGCTGATGGTCTCATGAATATGTAGATCATGCTCGTTCACCTTGTCCCCACAGTCTCTGGGAAGAGGGAGCCAGGGCTGGACTCAATGCTACTGGGGAGCCGCAGGCGGTGGGGCGGGGCCAAGCACTTGGGAGCGGGGCCAGGGATCTTCCCACATTTTCCTCCTTGGAGCACCCCAGGAGATAAAACAGAACCGCAATGTGGGTGCTTAATAAGTGCTTGTTGACCTGGAAGCTGTATGAGTGATGTTCAGAAGTTCATTTTTTTAATTAAACTTGGGAGAAAGTTTCTTTTTTTTTTTTTTTTTTTTGAGACAAGGTCTCACTCTGCAGCCCAGGCTGGTCCTGAACTCACCATGGAGCCCAAGCTGGCCGGGGACTCTGGGCAATTCTCCTCAGCCTCCCGAGTGCTGGGATTACAGGCATTTGCCGCCACGCCCAGTTTATGTGATACCGAGGAATCAAACCCAGGACCTCACACTTGCTAGGTAAGCACTTAAATTGCTATGCTATCCCTCCAGCTTATTTTGATTTTATAATATTAGAATACAAAGGATTTTCTTGTGGTACTGGGCATTGAGCCCAGGGCCTTCACTGAGCTACGTCCTCAGCCCAATTTTATGATTTTGAGACATGGTCTCGTTAAATTGCTAAATGGTCCAGGCTGG
Source organism: Ctenodactylus gundi (assembly GCA_004027205.1). Taxonomy (NCBI): domain Eukaryota; kingdom Metazoa; phylum Chordata; class Mammalia; order Rodentia; family Ctenodactylidae; genus Ctenodactylus; species Ctenodactylus gundi. The sequence goes on along the minus strand of PVKB01000485.1, from coordinate 561,361 downwards.
GTTCGATCTTGTGATTCTCCTGTCTCAGCCTCCAGAGTGCTGGTATTACAGGCGTGCGCCACCATGCCCGGCTCATGTGGTGCCGGGGACTCTGCGCCTTGTGCTGGCTACGCCAGGGCCCTAACTGCTGTGCTATTCCTCCAGCTCTCAGGACAATAATTTAGATGGTATAAACTGTCAAAAGCTGGTGGCGAGAGCTTCTGGAGAAGACCAGAAATTGGAAGAAAGTGCTGGGTTCAAGGTCATGCGAGCCGTGGGTCATTTGGGAAAAACAGAGGAGGGGAAGGTTCACATGCAACGTCATCCTCAGTTTGATCCCCTGCGTCTCACCTCCCTTCTCTGGAGGGCCAAGGCTGGAAACGCCCCCACCTCCACCTGGGGGAGAGAAAACTGGACCGCGGGGGGCAGCGCAGCCCTGCAAAACTTGGACAGGGTCCCTTCTGCATGCCCCAGGCAGCCACCAGTGATGTGCTCCCCAGCTCCCCCCACCCCAGCACAGCCAGTCGTACACTGTCGGGGCTCAATAAACGCTCCACACATTTCAAAGCAAGGTTCAGCTGGCTGGGACGGACGGCGCAGGCCTGTCAGCCCAGGATTCTAGGAGGCAGAGGCAGGAAGATCACAAGTTCAAGCCCAGACTGGGCAACCGGGCAAACTTAGCAAGTCCCTGTCTCAAAATCAACAATAAAAATGGGATAGAGTTGTAGCTAAGTCCTGGGCTTGATCCTGAGTGCCAAAAGTAAATAAATAAGTCAATATTAAAATTAAAAAATAAATTTATAAAGGGTCAGCTACCAGAAAGAAGCAGGCATCGGTCTCTGCTGCCCCCTGCTGGCCACTTAAAGGTGAATTTTCAAAAGTTGATTCACACATGCTCCGAGGCTCTCTCCTAGCCCTGAAAGGGCTCTATAATTTTTTTATTCTTTGTTATTATTCTTATTTTTTGCTTTCTTTTAAAAAATACTTATTTATTTCTTTATTTTGAGGGAGGGTCTCGTTCTGAAGTCTGGGCTGATGCTGAACTATGGAGCCCAGGCTGGCCACAAACACACGGCAGTCCTCCTGCCTCAGCCTCCCGAGTGGTGGGATTATAAGCATGCACGACCATGCCTGGTTTATGTGGTGCTGGGGAATCGAACCCAGGGCCTTATGCTTTATTTACTGAGCTATTCCTCCCGCCCCTATTTTCATTATTTTTGAGACACGGTCTCGCTCTGTAGATCAGTTGGTCTTGAACTCACTGTGGAGCCCCGGCTGGCCTAGAGCTCAGTCCTCCTGACTCAGCCTCCCAAGTAACGGGATGACAGGCATGTGCCACCGTGCTCAGACAGAGCTTTATAATAAATTTGAACACACTCTGGTAGCCAGACTTGAGCCCCGGGCCACACAGGGTTCTAACACCAACGTGCCGCTACTCCAGAGAGTGACAAAGACCCCTGCAACCGGAGGCTCTGGGCTCTGCCTGCTGTGCAGCCTCAGACTATACTCACCCTCTCTGGTCTCTAGTTCCAGGAGCCTGAACCCGTGTTCTCAGCTGTCAGCCCAGCTCAGCCCCGGGGGGACAGTGCTTCAAATCCTCCAGTCTCAGTTTCCCCAACTGTAAAAAGGAGTGAGGTGATGGGCAGATGAAAATGCGGGCGTGATTAAGCATAACACAGCAGACACTTCATTTAAATATTACTCCAGTACAAGACACGCGGCCAGGCCACACCCCTGCCGGACCCCAGCTCCCCATGCTCGGACGCAGCACCTGTGACTGCCGTGGTGTCTGGAATCACTCAGCACTCGGGCTGTATGACCACAGGGCTTCCAGGAAGAGCTCAATGTTGTCCGGTGCCAGGTCTGGTGACGAGGGTAGTGAGCGCCCATCGGTACGGTTGGACACCCGCCTCTCTGGGGGCTGGTGTGGCCTGGCACTCACCAGGTTTTTGATCTGACTTCATAAGGACACTGAGGAAGGAGGACCCCCAGAACTCCTCCAGACAGTGGCAGGGCACGGGGCAAGAGGGGGCATCATGGCCATGTGGCTGCAGGTGTAATCAACTGCTTGGAACATCCCCGTTCGGCGTCTGTCAGTCACGCCTGGTGTGCCACCAGCACGCAGACCCGGTGGCTCAGCTGACGCTCCCGCAAATACACTGCAATGACTGTCACGTCAGTCCCCGGCTGTCCCTCACCCCGGGGACACCCCAGGAGAGATTTCAAAATGTAGACCAGGGCCTGTCCCTGCTCTTCCCTCAGGCCACGGGCTCCCAGCTCCCGCCCGTGGGGTCAGAGCAGGGAACTGTTGGGCTCGGGGTCAGGGGTCTGCCCACCTCTACAAGCCCCACCCATTTCCTACCATCTTTTTGAGTCGCTCCTTGGGTTTCTCATATAAGAGAAACCACACGATGCTTAACCTGTATCTGGTTCATTGTGTGTGCTTAGCTGGATGGCCGTAAGAAGTATCCATTTCCCCACAGATGATTCCAATTCATCATTCTTCCTGGCTGACTAGTACTCACTCACTTCACCTGTGCACACAGCACAGCTCGCAAGCACTAACTCCACACACCTTGATTCTGGGCCGCCGCTCCCACCACCGACTTAAGGCATATACTGAGCTCCACAGGGTCCTACCCCTCCAAGCCAGTCTCCGCTCACGCTCAGGGACTCTGTCTCTGGTGACCTCAACTGCACGAGCTAGCCCTGCCTCTGCCTTCCCGGGTCAGCCCCGCGGGGCAGATGCCACATCGTGACACGGCCTCCAGCAGCCCCAGCTGCAGCAGCCCCGTGGGATCGTCAGGCACCAGCTCAGAATCCTCCTGTGGCTCTTGCAGAAGGCTGGTGTCAAATAGCAGACCCTCTGCAAGGGACAAGCTGGAGGCCCCTCCCAAGAGCCACAGAGTCACTGTCTGACCCAGCTCCTCCACCCCTGGGTGGGACCCCCCAAAATGAGCCAAACTTAAGTAGCTGCAGACACTTCTACACAAATGCCCACAGCAGCGTGGCTCCTAATTTCCAAAATGTGGACGCACAGACGGATACATACACAGCGTGGTCCAGTTGCCGGATGGAGAATTACTCAACTGGGAAAAGCCTCTGACCCGTGCTTCCTGCAGAATGTCATGCTTGGTGAGAGACACCAGACACAGGACACAGAGCGTGAGGACAGGAGTCTAAAAGAGAATTCAGAGACAGGACGTGGGGCTGTGGGAGCCGGGGAGGGAATGGAGGTGGCTCACGGGGACAGAAGGGCTTCATTCTGGGCTGGTGGACTATTCTGAAACTAGATAGTAGTTATGAAACAAATGTTAGCATTATAAACTTTAAGATGGCTAAGATAATCAATCCTATGCGGCGGGAGCGTTAGCCTCCGACATGGTCCTCAGCCCACCGTGCAGAACCTCTCCCACCGGGCTGTCCCCAGGAAGGAGGGACACACGCCATCTCATCACTGCTGGGCCAGCACTGTAAGATGACAAGCATTTGTTGAATGAGTAACTAAATGTATGCACCCTCTTGGTTGTAGGAAAGACCAAGGCACTGCTCTAATTCCTAGGTTGGAATTGTAAACCCAAGATTTCTTTTCCAGCCCCATGGGGATGGAACCCAGAGCCTTTCTGCAGACATGTCCTCAGCCCCTTTTTTGATGTTGAGAAAGGGCACTGCGAAGTCACCGAGTTGCCCAGCCTGGGTTCGAACTTGGGGTCCTCCCGCCTCCGCCTCCCAGAGCGCTGAGATGACAGGCCTGCACCGATGGGTCCAGCTCCAGGTCTGAGGTCTCCCCTGCTTGGACCGTTCGCTGTCACGATGCACCCCCTCACCTTAAATCTAGGTCTCTCTGCAGCTTAGGCCCTGGTGGGCCGGGCGGACGAGGCCTCCATCCGCAGGAGGGGGCAGGGGAGCGGGCTCAGGAGGCGGCAAAGTCGGCCGTTTATCAAGTAAAACTTTTATTAAATAAATTTTTAGTTGTTTTTTTTTCAGACCAAAGAGAAGCATTTGAGACATTAAGACAACACCTGCCACTTCTGAGCACGGTGACAGGGACACGGAGCCCTCTCCAGGTGGGGAGATCTGCTTTGACACGAAATTCAGAACCAAGTCAACCCAAAATCCCCCTCAACGTCCTTTTTTCTGTCTCTTTTTTGTGTGTGTGTGTGTGTGTGTGTGTGTGTGTGTGTGTGTGTGTGTCTCCAAAACTGAGCTGGCAATTTCTTGTAGTGGAAATAAAATACATTGTACAAATCGCGCAGTCTTCAAGGTGACGTATAAAAAATGGTATTTACATCCGGTAAACATGAAGACAGCCCGCGGGGGCCGGGCGGGCATGGGGCACGGAGGGGGGACGCTGAGCCCCCGTTGGCACACGCTCGCAACACGAGGACGGACAGGACACAGGTACAGGAGGGAGGCGGCTCGGACCAGTTCTCCAACTCCCAAATCTTTGAAGGAGTGGATCTCAGAACTTTTTTTTTTTCCTTTTTCTTTTTTGCAATTTTTTCTTTTTTTCTTTTTCTTTTTTCCCTTTTTTTGGTCTGGGTCCATCAACACATTTTGGCAGAAGAAAAAACTTGTTTTTTTCTCTCTCTTTTCCCATTTTGCTTCATTGTTGTTGAACCTTAAGAATTTTTTCTTATCCCGACGCCTTGGTTTTAGCCTGAAGCCACAACTGGACGTCCGGGTGGATCAGAGTCTGTGCTTTTTTTTTTTTGTTGTTTCGTTTTGTGGGTGTTGTGGTTGGGCAGCTAACGAGGACACTCCCACCCCGCCCCACCCCAGGTCCTCCCTCCCCCACCCCCACCCCCAGCTAGAAAACCAAGAAAACAAAAAATATCCGTAATCGTCTGATTCTCCCCGGCCCTTGCTATTATATATATATATATATATCTTCTCTTCTTTGTACCTGCTCAGAAAGACCCCAAAAGAAAAAAAAAAGAATTTCGGCAGAGGTAAGAAGGTCCCTCAGAAGGTCACCGTGTCCCATCAAAGGGGGCGGGGTGTTGGGGTTGGGCTTGTCCAAACCGCATGGTGATCTTGGTTTCAAGACCTAAAGTTGGAGGCTGGTGATTTCAAGGCAGGGACGCTGGCTGCCTGCCCGAGGGAGGGAGCCATGGCGGGGGGGGGGGGGACAATCCCAGCTGTCCCCCCGCCAAACCCCAACGGAAAGCTAAGGGCTACTGGTCACTCGGATAAGGCCGTGACGGAATGCTGGGGCGGGGGGACGGGGCCTTGTGCTGACCTCTGGGAAGGCAGGACCCTGGGACCAGGGACACGGGGGGGTGACTCCGGAGAGCCACCACGGAGAGCAGGGGACACTCCCCAGGCGGCTGTGTCCTCCCCAACGCTGGCGGTGTGGCCGGTGCCGGTGGGAGGGTCGCATCCTGGAGGTATATAGTGTTGACGCAGCCCTGGTCAGGTGGCCCCAGCAGCACGGGGCAGGGGGGAAGGGGGGAGAAGGGGGCACGGGCGGACACCAGGCTGCCCGGCCAGCCTCGGCCTGCGTCCCCTGAAAGGCCGGCTCAGAGTCACCTACTTTTCAGATGTTAGGAAGTTTGGCCCCATGATGTATAGTGAAAAAATATATCTATATACCGTCTCTAGCTCTCTATATAGGGGAAGTCGTGATGTTGTTCAAGGAGGGGGAACATCACCAAGTCAGGTGCCAGGGGACAGCGAGGAAGTGTCCCCAGTGAAGGGGGGTGGCAGTGTGTAACCCTCAGCTGCCCTCAGGAAAGACCCTGTCCTCTCCCCACACAGGACACACAAGGAGCCCCCCAGACACCCTAGTCCCCATGCGTGTGGGGTTCAGTCATGGTTTCCAATTTGGGGACAGGACAGGTGAGGGCTAGGGGAACGAGGCAGAGGAGGAGGGGGAGGGTGGTGTCCAAACACGGTTGTAATTTACGGAAAAGTCCTGGATCAGTTGGAAGCGGGAAAACCTTCTGGGGACGGGAGGACCCCTCACCTGGGGGAGAAGGGATGGGTGTTAGGGCATGATCCCACGGGGGCCATGCAGGCCAAAAGGATGCCGCCTCCCTGCCCAGCCCCTCATCCCTGGCTGGGATGGGGGTGCTGTCTCAGAAACCTAGCATCCCCATCATTCCAGAGGAGCAGAATCTTGGCAGGTAGAGGCCAACATGCCTGATTCAGAAAGGAGTTAACATCTCAAATTTCTTTTCTGGGTCCCCAACTTTTCAGGGCAGGGGCGGTGCTGAAGGTGGACCCCAGGGCCTCTGCACTGAGCTACAACCCCAGCCCATCCTTGTTCTTAATTGAGACAGGGTCTTGCTACGTCACCCAGGCTGGGCTCAAACTTGAGATCTCCCCTCCTCAGACTCTCAAAGTGCTGGGATGGTAGGCCTGCACCCCAGCCAGGCCTGGATCCCCCAATTTCAAATCCAGGAAAGCAAAATTCCTCCCCTACCCCTGCCCAGCCCCGCAACTTCGCAGCTGTGTGACCAGGTGCCGGGCACAGAACCTGCAACCCAGCAGGCGCTCGCTGAGAATCAGCCGGTTGGCACTCAAGTGGGTGGCCACCTGTGGCAGCCCCTCAAGGCGCGCCTACCCTACTGCGTCTCTCAGCATGGCTCAGCTGGTGACCGTCCCCCAACAGCATCCCAAGCCCTCACCCTCAGCCTTTCCTGCACGCAGGGCTTCCCATGAGGCTCCGGGACGGACAACAACGGTGAGGGTGGTTTAAAACAAAGCATCAGAACGAGTCCCCCAGAGTCTCTGAGGGGGTGGACTCTGGGGTTTGCGGGGAACCTAATAGGCCCCTGGGTGGGAGGCCCCACCCCGTGGGCTTCCTGTGATCCCACTTTGCAGACAGTTCAGAGACCGGTGGCACGTATGGTCTCTTTTTTGATTAACCTGGGGAAGAATTATACTAGAGGAATCTGAGGCCCCACAGGGACTGGCAGGGACAGGGGATGACAGGAAGGCGGGGGGGGGGGGGGGGGGGGGGGGGGGGGGGGGGGGGGGGGGGG